>JARYGA010037848.1:0-48918 GCA_030545235.1 Helianthus tuberosus | reverse complement strand
TACATAACGATCTCACACATGCCAATCTTCAATCAGACTTGATCGAACACATTTGGAATCTTGGAGATCACAACGAGTAGTTTTTTTTATTAATTTGTAACTTTAGGATTTTTTTTAAATGTAACTTTAGGTTTTTTTAATGTAGCTTTAGGATTTTATTGAAATGTAACTTTTGTTATTTTTATTTACTTTGTTTTAATTATTTAACTAAATAAAAAAAGGGGAGGACTATCCACCACACCATTGGGTAGTCCTCAAGGAGATGGTCATCCACCCTTGCTGAGGTAGCGCCTACTTGGCGGATGGTCCCTTTGGGGACTAAGACCAAAGGGTATGGGGATCGTCCCCTACCCGTCCCGGATGGTCGCCGGCGTCGCACACCGCCCCCTTCGGGTCGTCGCGTCGCACACGGCTGGCTGCCGACGTTGGGGACGAAGCTTGGTGATTGGTTGCTTTAATTTTGGTGGACCCCTCTTCCTTGTTCTCTCTCTCTCTCCCTGCATGGTACTAGTGAATGAGCACAAGGTACAACTCTTGGGTAGTTATAGCTTCCCCTCCACACCATTGGGTAGTCCCCAAAGGGATGGTTCTCCACCTAAGGTGAGGTGGCGCCTATATAACGGGTGCCTTATCATACCCTATGATCTAACCTCACCATACCTAATGCTCTTATAAAACGCGTTACTCCAGCTTTTCCATGATGGCGATTTGACAAGATGAATAGACAAAACTAAAAGCAATACATTTGCATCTTTCCAAACGTTAATTTTGAATTGAATATATGGCAGTGAAATGAGCTGTAGAAGATGCTCCCCACTTCTGACCACGCAATTAGCGGGTCAAAGGTCAAACCAAATCTTTTTTTTTTGAACGTCCAACATAAGAATCGCCGGGTACTCCGTACGCGGCACCCATTGGCCGAAAGGTAGCCGCGACAGCCCAACCTGCACGCACGTGCCCCTAGCCCACCATGCCACCAGTTCCGGGGAAAACCCGACCCTGCACCCGCCCGAGGGCACGACAATGCAAAGCCGGTAAAACCCGGGTGGATCAGGAATCGAACTCGAGACCTTTCGGTCAGAAATCTTCCCTCATTTCCATAACCACTGAGCTATAAGCCCATGGTTGTCAAACCAAATCTATATCACTCACTTTGTCACCTACCCATTCCTTTTTGTTTTTATCTCTTAATTTCACTTCAATTTTAACACACAAAAAGCAAGCATAAAAACCAATAATGTACCCTTGGTCAGGGGAAAAAGGATAAAAAATACACACCTGTCGAATACCCAACCTCCGGCTGACGTTAGCTGGATCTTCGGTGACGTCAAGAGCTTTTATCCTCGCTTGCTACAAAAGAATAAACCGTTAGCCTCGTCACGGGGGACCCCGGGAGGGGGATCCGTGACCAAGCTCCGGCGTGAGTGTAAGTAAACTTGCCGGGAGATGAAAGGAGTTCCTTCCGATGAGAATATTCACCGGAAGATTCCTTCTTTGGTGTGAATCTAATTAATGAGTGTATGTAGTAAATGTGGGGAATGTTGGTCGGAGTTTTTAATGAGAGGAGAGTTAATGAGGGGGTAGTAAATGAGAGAATGCCGGAGATCATACCTGCCTTAGCTCTTTCTTCTCCCCTCTTATATAATAGCAAGCCCTTATCTTTGTCAAGGGTTTTCCCATACGTGATCCGACGGTTTTTGGAGGTTCTTGGGAAGGTCAGACACGTGTATGACCCCCAACGGTAGGATATCCCTCTCCATTAATGCTCTGTCGGATAAGTACAGTGATTTAGACCGGAGCCGCTTCTTATCAAGCATTTAATGAGCACTGCTCTTCTTAGTTGTTTCCCGCCCATTGTAAACGAAGGAGAAACCTTAGTGAACAAGGTTATTCTGTCAAGTGGGCTTTTAAGTAACTGGGCTTCTAGAGAAAAAGGCCCAAAGCGGGTGAAGTGGGTTTCCCCACTGGCCCGTCGTCAAGTCATCTTTAGTCCCTGGTTCTGAGACTCGAGGCTCATGATCCGGGGCTGAGTCACAACTGCTTGAGAGAGGTGGTTTCTCCTTTGGTGGGCCCACTCCGGGTCAGTTACTGCCTGCCGTTCCCATTAATCATAACATCGCCGAATGACTGTAGCGGGAGTTAATCCCCTAGTAGCACGTGCCCATTTTTGAATTTTGAAGAGACCGCTGATGTGACGGTTACTTGCATGTCAGCGATATCTCTTTAAATACCCTATTTGGCCTTTCCGATTTCTCATTCAAATTTTCTAACTCCCTTTTCTTCCTCGTAACTATCTCCCTGAATTACAGTTTCTTCTAACCATGAGTCGCGGTGGCCGGTCCTCGATAAGGTCTGTACTAACGGCGAAGGACTTGAAATCCTTTGTTAAGGCATACAACATCCCGGATCGATTTTCTCCTTCCTTGCCCGGCCCTAGTGAGTCGGCAGAATGTACGCCGGACAATATACCCATTTATACCCTTACCTTTTCTTCCTGTGGGGTCCGATACCCCCTTTCTGCTTTCAAGATTTCTCTGCTCCGTCATTTTGGTGTCCACGTCTCACAGATTCACCCTTTAGGGTTCATGAGGGTGGTTCATTTTGAACTATCATGTGCAGCTATCTCAGGGGAGCCCTCTGTTCCCCTGTTTTGCATGTTTTACCGGCTTATCTCCGACGGAGATTGGTTTACCTTCGCGAAACGACAGAACAATGTTTTGAGGCCTTGTTACAGTTTTATGCCCACCTCTGCTTATCCAAAGGACTGGAAGTGTAGATTCATCTTCGTTTCAGCCGCTATGCTGCCGGAATCCCCTTTGCCAAAGGATCTTGACGCTGCTATCGAAGACACTATTCCTACCCTTTCTGCAGCCGAGACCGTTCAGTGGAAAAGGATGTGTGACAACCCAACGAGGGCGTTCACTTTCTCCGAAGGGATGCTTGCTATGGGGGGGCTGAGTCCCTCTTACCCAGTCCGTTCGAGGGCTTTTTTCGGCAAGAAAGGTACCTCTTTGTTCTTGGTTTGTTTCTTATAGCCATTCTCTTTTCTATGTCTCTGGGGATCCTGTAGTCATCTTTAGTGTCTTCTTTTTGTGCAGAGATAATTTTGTGGAGGCTTCTCCATGGTGACTCCAAGGATGTAAAATATGTGGTTGATAATGAGGTTGATCCTAGGTTGAACACGGAAGCGCAGGTTACAGGGGGATCCGTCCAGGCAGGAGGTTCTGCTGCCCTGGGTGGTGACGAGGAGAATCCTTCTTGTAACACCTCGAAAATTCACGTCCTATAATGTGTAGACACGTGTCAAATGTTTAAACGTGTGAAAGAAATATTATAGAAGGACTAAAGTTGACAAACATGGAAAGTATGTGTATATACGTATTCTAGGTGTCAACTGTGAATAAATATAATGTACATTAACCCTACACGATGCTCGTACCTTCAAACGAATAAATCATGGATCATACGAAGCGAAAAGTGAGCGATTTCAAACTACAGGGACCAAATGTGTCAACATGTTTAATTTATACCTCTGAGTGACTTTTTGACAAACCTGAAGCTTTGTAAATATTAATTATGCTCACGGGAATGCACCATTAAAATTTCATAGCGTTTCGTTATCGTATGAGAAAGTTATGACCAAATTCGTGTGCGAAGGGTTAAAGTGTTAACGTTGAAAGTTAAGGCTTTTCGGGTTAACCGGAAGTGTTCAGAGACTTGGCAAAGTGGGTATAAGTCCTAAAGTCCTTGTGGGTATTTTACAAGGGGTCAAATTGCAAGTTAAAGCTTAATTACCCTTTCAAATTAACCAAGGGTCAAGTTGGAAAACAATAAAAATCAAAAATCAGATCTCGCAGGCCAAGGCGGCCCGCATTGGGTTCGGCCAAACATGAAGCGGGCCGCGTCCGATGCCCAGCTCCGAAAAATGTTGCTGCTTGTCTGCCATGGCTGTTATGCGCGACCTTTACCCGTTTTTCCACTTCTCCTGGCCCCTAAAACACCCCCTAAGCCTCTAGGACACCTGTTGATCGATTGTGGTGAGTACTAGACCTTGTTGTCAAGGATTTATGGTGAGAATTTTGCTATAAAAGGGCATTAGTTGCAACACAACTCCTCACACCATTCTCTGCATTGTTGAATTGATTCTGGAGCTCAAGCTTGCTTCCTAGTGATCATATCTCGTGCATAGGACTTCAGTAAGTATTCTCCTCCTTCTCTAATTGAGTTTAGCTAGGATAATTAGCTAAAAGTCAAACCGTCGTAATTACGGTTTGACTTCGAGATTAGTCAATAATGGCTCAGTCATATCTCGAATTAAAAGTAGTTATGAGTTGGTATTTAAGTGGGTAATAAAACCTCAAAAGGGTTTCCCCTAATCACCACTCTAACCAGGTCTAATGTCGGGTCAAACTTTTAATTAAAAAGTCAACATAATGCTTAAAATGTCATTTATGCATAATTAGCTATCTAGAACATGTATAACCTGTTTGATCATTGTTATAACTTAGTAATTAGTGTAAGAACATGTCCAAACATGTTCAACCCGACTATTTCCTGTTTAGACTCGGTTCGGAACCGAAAGTCGCATAGTTTGACTTTCACTTTGACTTTCAGTTCTGACCCGTTTAGGCATATTTTAGAAATGCCTCAGAGCTTTAATTGGACTAGGATACATGTTAGAACAACCCTCTGTGATTATACACCTTGGTTCATTAGTTATCCAATTAATATGCATGTTTCCGTTAATTGCTCATATGTTGACCGTTATGCCCTTATTACCTTAAAACGTGATTTATGAAAATGTAAAAGTGTAGAAACCTTTGTTACTGATATATAGACTTGTATGCAAAGTTTGACATCAGTTTGACTTGTAGATTAAGAGTTATGCTCATTATCGCTAAATTAATGCTTTATGTTAATAAAATGGCGTAATTAGCGTATAGCCTAGTTAAACATACTTTTTGGTATCAAATCTTTTTCCCACTGATGTAATATATTATTTTAGGATTTTTAAAGATTTTTAATTAATTTTAGGCTGAGCATAACTCGTAGTCGTAGGTTTAATCCGGTAATTGTCGGTTTTGCCCTTACGGGCCATAAAATGAGTTTTACATATCTAAACGACCCCAAACCTTTTGCCACTGATTAGTTATGATAAATAAATTATTTTAAGCCTTCTGGAAATATAAAAATATCAGATTTAAGTATCAAACCCGGTAATGGCCTTTAATCGCCTAAATTAGCGTTTTTAACGCATAGTATGTTTTAAAATCATATTGGACATACCCGGGTTGATACCTACTGATATAAGAGGAAAATTACAATATTTTAACAGTAAGCAAAGGTTGATAAACTCAGACTTCGATTTCGAGCTTTTCGGCTTATGTGAAATTACCAAAATACCCCTACGGGGCCTAGTTTGGTTAAAAATGATAAGTTTCACATACATGCTTTAACCTACTGATGTAACTTAGCAAATTGAGTATATTTACTGATTACATCAGACCTGTAACTCAGTTAAACATTTAAACTTTTTTATAAACTTTTAAATGACCAAACTACCCCTACGGGGCCTAGTTTGTGTTTGAACACGTTTCGGGCATAACGAAAGACACCTTACTGATGTCACAACATATTTGAGACATAATTAACTTAGGAAACCTGTATATAGCTCTCATGACTATCCGTCACGCTTATTACGCGTACGGTTCGGTTTATGTAACAAGTTTACATAAATTAGCCGAAACGGGTCAAACCTTAACGGTTTTATCTTAAAATCCAGAATGTGAATAATAAACCCATATTAAGCAAGTCTTCAAACTTGTCGGGTGTGAATCACATTCTATCCGGTCTTCGCTTAATCATGCGTACGAACCGTATCTTGAAACTAGCCGGTCTAAGCTTAAGCTTAATAAAAGACCCGTTAGGATTCTAATAGGTTATTATAAACCTTCGTTCCAGATTAGGAGAACCAGTAAAAGCTACGTGCATTTTGCTTGTTGTGATAAATACTTATTCAGGTAAATACTTTTAACTTATTTTCCCTATACGGGCTTGGGTTACGGTACATAGCGTACCGCTTGATCGGGCATCAAATCTCCACGCTTAGTGGGTAGTTGAATAATTTGATCGGCTCGTTTTAAACAGTCTTGTTTACTTTACAGCCTTTAGGGGGTTAATGACCATGTCCCGGATATCCCTGGCATCATCTTACGAGATGGCCACGACCTGAGCACGGGGTGTAGGCGTACTCCCGTGTATAACTCATTGAAGTGGTGTGTTTATTGATCTTTAACCCGGACTAGATTCGGGCTACTGAACGCATAAGTAACATGTAATTCGTTCACAAGATTTTAATATTAAATAATTCTCCCAAGTTAAATAAAATGATTTATGCCACGTGCATCCAAACCAATTTTCAATCATTTTCCAAAATGAGTCAGTTGAATGTATTTACCAGTGTAAACTGACGTATTTTCCCAAAAAGACTGAATGCAGGTACTAAACATAATTGGCTGGATTGTCTCCTAAGCATCAATAAAAGTCTCGCAAGCTTAGGATGCCAGAAGTCTGTTGAACCATAAATGTTATTTTGTTTCGATCCGTTCTGTGGATAAACACCGGATATTGTGACTTTGATTATAACCTTCGAGTCTAGACTTATAACCTAGGACAAATTCCACCTTATTCGGTTTTTGTTTTGTCCTTTAAATTTTATATTTTGTTATTGTTATCTTATGCCTTATTGACAGGAACATCAAAATGCCTCCTAGATTCTTCCGAACACGAGGACGTGGAAAGGGGCCAGTCACCGCCCCCAACGATCATGAAGCTGGACCTTCACGAAGGCGAGCTCCATCCAACACCGAGAGTGACGACCCTCGGGAAAACCGAAGAAACCAGTTCGAGCCGGCCAGACGGTCGGTTTCGCATACTTCAACACCTCCTGTTCTTAATCCTTATGAACCCAATAACCCTCAACCGTCCTACATACCACTTCAGAGATCCCTATCTCATCATTCATATGGAGACCCTACACCTGTCTTTCGGGGACAGTTTAACCCGGTAGGATTCATACCAGAACCCGTGGGTTTTAACCCACTGGGTCCAGAGGACCACTTTTCAGGGGATCACGCGGATGATATGGACGAGGATACGGACCCCGTCATGCCGGCGAGTGGTACTCCAAACCATCCGATCGAAATTTCCGACGGATCGTCCTTCCACGGATCACCCTACGGTGGTCCAGACAGTTTCCAAGCCCTATTTAATCAGCACGAGTGGTACTATACGCCTTCTCACCACTCGTCGTCTCATGGGCAGCATCAGCAGCAGCAGTCTCAGCAGCAGCAGGAGCCACAGCCGCAGCCGCATCATCAAGATTCATCCGAGGATCATCGGTTTGTGGCAGTTACGCCACCACCTCCACCACCACCAGTTCAGCCAGCACCTCCTCAACCGCCAAGGCGTAGGAGAACCGGTGCCCGCATGTCGGTACGACCGGGGGGCTTCAATTTCAGTTCCCCACGGCAGTCAAGTGCTAGTCACTACCCGCCATACCAGGAGGACCCACAAATGGGTGGACCCTCCAACCCTGCTGTACTACAACCACCGCCGATGGGATTTGATAACCCAATCCCGGCATATACGAGTGGCATGGGATACAACCCGTTTGAACCCCCAACGCATCACGACTATGGGTACGCGGAGGCTGATCCGTACATGTTAGCAGCGAACTACAACACCCAAGGACCCTATGGGGATCCATGGGGGGTGAGTTACCCGACTCAGGGATACGCGATACCTCCTAGACCCATCATCCGGAATCAATCGCAGCCACCTAGATTCTCACCACCCGAACATGAAGAACTCCTGCAAAGGTTAAATCAAGTTGAACGGGTAGTTCACGAGGACCGCCGGGAGAGGCAAACATTCTTCCAGGGATTAGTGGGATTGATCAAGGGGAAGAACAAGAAGGATCGTTGAATCCTTCCACACTTATTTTCTCCTGTATTTACTGTTGAGCCCCTGCGTGGGTGTAGTTGGTATGTTTGCTTCGAGCCCCTGCGTGGGCATGCTTGTTTGTTTGAACCCCTACGTGGGTGTATTGTTAGTATGAGTCCCTGCGTGGACATGTGTGATATTTAGCCCCTGTGTGGGCATGTGTGTTATTTAACCCCTGCGTGGGTAAGTTTGTAATTTGAAAGACCCGTTTAGGGCAAGTGTGTAATGCTTTGAATAAATAAATGGAATGTTGTTTTTATAAATTTCATGTTTGCCATGTGGTGCACAAATAATATATAAATGAAATAAATAAATTAAAAGCATTCCTTTTAAATTAATCTGCCTATGTAATTATGTAATTAAGGATCTTAAAGTGTGAAACCTAGCCTCGTGTCAAATATAAGACCGGGCCAAAAGGGTAAGACCTGTTTAAAAGATTCAAATCCCTGTTAACATCTTAAAACATGTTAACACTCCTGGCAGAAGTGATTCGTTAAAATCACATGTCATTTATATATGTATAAGGATTCTTTAGAAGATTCCAAACCCAGTTATATGATCTCTGAATCATGGGTTAAGATCACCAATTAAGATGATCATATTGTAACATACGTAGTAATACGATGCCTACGGGCCCAGCTCACTTTCATATGGGCCAAAAGACAGTGGTAGTTATGACTCCCTGTCTAATAAAGGTAATGGACTAAGTTCAAACCCTAAAAGTCTTGATTCTCTGAAATCATAGATTATAATTTAAATTGTCCATGTGACTAAGCCTTATGTGCTAATATATATTGTTATTGTTTATAATTAGGATAAATTTTAATTGAAATCCTAAATTAAATACGATTAATAAGTTAGCCACATGTGGTCTCTGTTACCATGGTTAACGAGTTACCCTAAGGGGTAATTCCATAATAAACTCCCAAATAAAATATTGACCTTGTTTTCTGCAACAATTCAATTCAAATGGCTGAATCAAATGAAGGAAATAGCCATCCAGCAGAGCCGAATGAGAACGCCCAGATTACGTTAACGGGTGCCGAGTTAAAAGCAATCATAGACGGCACTGTTACTCAGGCTTTGGATAGACAGTATGAGGAATACAGTGGTACTCGAAGTAGGACCCACTCTGCATCACATTCAAAGCCCAGGACACATTCTGAGGCTCATAACAAGCCTCCTCCCAAAAAGGATGGACCCAAGAAAGATGGTGATGACCGTCAGTCCACCAACCGTCAAAGTGTCCCATCTCAACAACTAGTACTGCATCAAGGACCCCGTAACAAGGGTTGCACTTATAAGTACTTCGTGTCTTGTAAACCCAAGGATTTTACTGGGGAAAAAGGGGCCGTCGACTGTATGACTTGGCTGGACGAAATGGACACGGTGGTGGATATCAGCGGGTGCGCTGAAAGGGATATAGTTAAGTTTGTGTCACAGTCCTTCAAGGGTGAAGCATTGGCTTGGTGGAGATCTCTGATGGAGGCCTCCGGAAAGATCCCGTTGTATAGCATGTCGTGGGATCAATTCATTGCCCTGATCAAGGAAAATTTCTGCCCTCAACATGAGGTGGAGAAGATAGAATCTGACTTTCTATCGTTGGTGATAAAGAACCTCGACTGTCAAGCTTACCTGACAAGCTTCAATACGCTGTCCCGGTTGGTTCCCTACCTGGTAACCCCGGAGCCAAAGAGAATCGCTCGCTTTATTGGTGGTTTAGAACCCGAGATCAAGGCAAGCGTAAAAGCTTCCCGGCCAGCTACCTTCAGGTCTTTAACTGACATTTCCTTATCCCTCACTCTGGATGCGGTCCGGCAGAGATCGCAGAGGAATAAGGAGGCCGAGAAGAGGAAGCGTGAAGATGATGGTTCGCGAAGGTCGAACAAGAAACACCGTGGGAATGGTGATAACAAGAAGGGATCTGAATCGAGGAAGGATGGGCATAAGTCTGATGAGAAGCCCAGGTGTAAAGTTTGCAAGAAGCAGCACTATGGAAAGTGCAGACTGGAGTCGAGCTCTCAGACTCAGTCAAAATCCTTTGCTTGTGGAATTTGCAAGTCCACGGACCATAAAACCCTGGATTGCAAAAAGATAAAAGACGCAACGTGCTACCATTGCAATGAGAAGGGGCACATCAAGACCAACTGCCCAAAATACAACAAGAAGCCTGAGGAGGCTAAGAAGACTAATGCCGGAGTCTTCAGAATGGACGCGAAAGAAGCTGTGCAGGACGATAATGTCATAACAGGTACTTTCCTTGTAAATGATGTCTTTGCAAGAGTACTTTTTGATTCAGGCGCAGATAAGTCTTTCGTAGATCATAAGTTTTGTAAATTGTTGAATTTACCTGTCAAAACCCTAAGCGTAAACTATGAGGTAGAGTTAGCAGATGGTACCATAGAAACCGTCCCTACTGTGTTAGATGGATGTGTTATATCCATTGAGAACCATTCTTTTCCTCTGTCTCTACTTCCGTTTAAATTGGCTGGTTTTGACATAGTTCTGGGTATGGACTGGTTATCTCATAATCAGGCCCAAATTGTCTGTAACATGAAGCAAGTGGTGATAAAGACTCCGTCTGGTGAGTCACTTACCATTCGGGGAGATACCCAGTATGGACTACCTGAGCACGTGACTATGCTCAAGGCTTCCAAGTGTTTGAAGAAGGGGTGTGTCATCTACATGGCACAGGTGATTATTGATGAGCCTAAACCGAAGATAGAAGACATCCCTGTCATTTCTGAATACCCAGAAGTGTTTCCTGAAGATCTACCTGGTTTACCACCAGATAGACAAGTTGAATTCAGGATAGATATCATCCCCGGAGCCGCACCAGTTGCTAGAGCGCCATACAGGTTGGCACCCACAGAAATGAAGGAGTTGCGGACGCAGCTAGATGAATTGCTGGCTAAGGGTTTCATTCGACCTAGTTCATCTCCTTGGGGAGCGCCAATCCTGTTTGTCAAGAAGAAGGATGGGTCGATGCGTCTGTGCATCGACTATCGCGAGCTTAATAAAGTCACGATCAAGAATAGATATCCATTGCCCAGGATCGACGATTTGTTCGATCAGCTTCAAGGGGCAAGTTACTTCTCAAAGATTGATCTGAGGTCAGGCTACCATCAGTTGAAGGTTAAGGATGAAGACGTTCACAAGACTGCATTTAGGACTCGTTATGGTCACTACGAGTTCCTAGTGATGCCTTTTGGGCTCACTAATGCACCAGCCGCGTTCATGGATCTCATGAATCGCGTCTGCAAGCCTTACTTAGATAAATTTGTTATCGTCTTCATCGATGACATCCTTATTTATTCTAAGAATCAAGCTGACCACGAGAAACACCTTCGTTGTATTCTCAAACTTCTACGTCAGGAGAAGCTCTACGCCAAATTCTCTAAGTGTGAATTTTGGCTACGAGAAGTCCAATTTCTTGGACACGTGGTTAGTGAGCGTGGTATCCAGGTGGATCCCGCTAAAGTTGAAGCTGTTATGAATTGGCAAGAGCCAAAGACGCCTACGGAGATTCGTAGCTTCCTGGGATTGGCAGGATATTACAGGCGTTTCATTGAAAACTTTTCAAGGATTGCTGCACCCCTAACCTCCTTAACTAAGAAGAAGGTTAAGTTTGTTTGGGGCCCTAAGCAGCAAGAATCCTTTGATATCCTGAAGCAAAAGTTGAGCAACGCCCTGGTACTGACACTGCCAGATGGAATTGAAGACTTTGTGGTTTATTGTGCTGCTTCGCACACTAGCATGGGGTGTGTGCTTATGCAGAAAAGGCAAAGTTATTGCCTATGCTTCAAGACAACTGAAAGTGCATGAAAAGAATTACACCACCCATGACTTGGAGTTGGGTGCCGTTGTATTCGCACTGAAGCTTTGGAGGCACTATCTTTATGGTATCAAATGTGTGATTTATTCTGATCACAAGAGCCTCCAACATCTGTTTAATCAGAAGGAATTAAACATGAGGCAACGCCGTTGGATGGAAACCTTGAATGACTATGATTGTGAAATCAAGTATCATCCCGGCAAAGCGAATGTAGTCGCTGACGCCTTGAGCAGAAAAGAAAGGGTTAAACCCATCCGAATTAACGCCAAGCGTATGGAGATAAAGAACAGTTTGATAGAAAGGGTGTTAGCTGCACAAAAGGAAGCTGTGTTGGAAGCTAACTATCCTAATGAAAAGTTAGGAGTAACTGAGGAGCAGTTAACTCTTAGCAAAGACGGAATTTTACGGTTAAACGGACGAATATGGGTTCCAATTTTTGGAGGACTTCGTGATGTCATCCTCCAAGAAGCCCATAGTTCCAAATACTCCGTTCATCCTGGAGCTGATAAGATGTACCAGGATTTAAAGGCAAATTATTGGTGGATAGGCTTGAAAAAGTCTGTAGCCGCCCATGTAGCAAAATGCTTGACATGTGCGCAAGTCAAAGCCGAGCATCAGAAACCGTCAGGTTTGCTACAACAGCCTGAACTTCCTACGTGGAAGTGGGAAATGGTAACTATGGATTTCATTACCAAGTTACCCAAGACAAGGAAAGGAAATGATACGATATGGGTTATAGTTGACCGACTGACTAAGTCAGCCCATTTCTTACCCATCAAGGAGACTTATAGCTCCGATATGTTAGCCCAGTTATACGTTGATAAGATTGTAGCCTTACATGGCATACCTGTAGCTATTATCTCTGATAGAGATACTAGGTACACGTCGCATTTTTGGAAGAGCTTCCAGCAATCTTTGGGCACACGTTTGAACTTTAGTACGGCTTACCATCCTCAGACTGACGGTCAGAGTGAGCGTACTATTCAAACGTTGGAAGACATGCTGCGAGCATGTGCGATCGATTTGGGAGGTAGTTGGGATAAGAACCTACCATTAATCGAATTCTCCTACAACAATAGCTACCATACCAGCATTAAGGCTGCGCCTTTTGAGGCATTATACGGTAGAAAGTGTAGATCGCCAGTTTGTTGGGCGGAAGTTGGAGAAGTCCAGTTATCAGGACCTGAGATCGTGTTCGAAACAACGGACAAGATTGTCCAGATTCGTAACAATCTCCAAGCTACCCGGAATAGGCAGAAGAGTTACGCGGATCCAAATCGTAAGGATTTTCACTTTGAAGTAGGTGACAAAGTCCTACTTAAAGTGTCACCCTGGAAAGGGGTGATGCGGTTTGGTAAGAAAGGCAAACTAAGCCCGAGATACATAGGACCTTTCGAGGTTATCGAACGTGTCGGGTCAGTTGCCTATAAGTTGAACTTACCGGAAGAGCTCAGTGGAATTCACAATGTGTTCCACATCTGCAATCTGAAGAAGTGTTTCGCTGACGAATCACTGGTTATACCACATACAGATGTGCATATAGACGCAAGCTTAAAATTTGTTGAAAAACCTTTGTCGATTGAAGATCGACAGGTAAGGAAGCTTCGAAGGAAGCATATACCTTTTGTAAAGGTCAAATGGGATGCCCGTAGACGTCCCGAGTACACGTGGGAGGTTGAATCCACGATGAAAGAAAAGTACCCTTACTTATTTCAGTAAATCTCGGGTCGAGATTTATTTTAAGGGGGTGAGGATGTAACACCTCGAAAATTCACGTCCTATAATGTGTAGACACGTGTCAAATGTTTAAACGTGTGAAAGAAATATTATAGAAGGACTAAAGTTGACAAACATGGAAACTATGTGTATATACGTATTCTAGGTGTCAACTTTGAATAAATATAATGTACATTAACCCTACACGATGCTCGTACCTTCAAACGAATAAATCATGGATCATACGAAGCGAAAAGTGAGCGATTTCAAACTACAGGGACCAAATGTGTCAACATGTTTAATTTATACCCCTGAGTGACTTTTTGACAAACCCGAAGCTTTGTAAATATTAATTATGCTCACGGGAATGCACCATTAAAATTTCATAGCGTTTCGTTATCGTATGAGAAAGTTATGACCAAATTCGTGTGCGAAGGGTTAAAGTGTTAACGTTGAAAGTTAAGGCTTTTCGGGTTAACCGGAAGTGTTCAGAGACTTGGCAAAGTGGGTATAAGTCCTAAAGTCCTTGTGGGTATTTTACAAGGGGTCAAATTGCAAGTTAAAGCTTAATTACCCTTTCAAATTAACCAAGGGTCAAGTTGGAAAACAATAAAAATCAAAAATCAGATCTCGCAGGCCAAGGCGGCCCGCATTGGGTTCGGCCAAACATGAAGCGGGCCGCGTCCGATGCCCAGCTCCGAAAAATGTTGCTGCTTGTCTGCCATGGCTGTTATGCGCGACCTTTACCCGTTTTTCCACTTCTCCTGGCCCCTAAAACACCCCCTAAGCCTCTAGGACACCTGTTGATCGATTGTGGTGAGTACTAGACCTTGTTGTCAAGGATTTATGGTGAGAATTTTGCTATAAAAGGGCATTAGTTGCAACACAACTCCTCACACCATTCTCTGCATTGTTGAATTGATTCTGGAGCTCAAGCTTGCTTCCTAGTGATCATATCTCGTGCATAGGACTTCAGTAAGTATTCTCCTCCTTCTCTAATTGAGTTTAGCTAGGATAATTAGCTAAAAGTCAAACCGTCGTAATTACGGTTTGACTTCGAGATTAGTCAATAATGGCTCAGTCATATCTCGAATTAAAAGTAGTTATGAGTTGGTATTTAAGTGGGTAATAAAACCTCAAAAGGGTTTCCCCTAATCACCACTCTAACCAGGTCTAATGTCGGGTCAAACTTTTAATTAAAAAGTCAACATAATGCTTAAAATGTCATTTATGCATAATTAGCTATCTAGAACATGTATAACCTGTTTGATCATTGTTATAACTTAGTAATTAGTGTAAGAACATGTCCAAACATGTTCAACCCGACTATTTCCTGTTTAGACTCGGTTCGGAACCGAAAGTCGCATAGTTTGACTTTCACTTTGACTTTCAGTTCTGACCCGTTTAGGCATATTTTAGAAATGCCTCAGAGCTTTAATTGGACTAGGATACATGTTAGAACAACCCTCTGTGATTATACACCTTGGTTCATTAGTTATCCAATTAATATGCATGTTTCCGTTAATTGCTCATATGTTGACCGTTATGCCCTTATTACCTTAAAACGTGATTTATGAAAATGTAAAAGTGTAGAAACCTTTGTTACTGATATATAGACTTGTATGCAAAGTTTGACATCAGTTTGACTTGTAGATTAAGAGTTATGCTCATTATCGCTAAATTAATGCTTTATGTTAATAAAATGGCGTAATTAGCGTATAGCCTAGTTAAACATACTTTTTGGTATCAAATCTTTTTCCCACTGATGTAATATATTATTTTAGGATTTTTAAAGATTTTTAATTAATTTTAGGCTGAGCATAACTCGTAGTCGTAGGTTTAATCCGGTAATTGTCGGTTTTGCCCTTACGGGCCATAAAATGAGTTTTACATATCTAAACGACCCCAAACCTTTTGCCACTGATTAGTTATGATAAATAAATTATTTTAAGCCTTCTGGAAATATAAAAATATCAGATTTAAGTATCAAACCCGGTAATGGCCTTTAATCGCCTAAATTAGCGTTTTTAACGCATAGTATGTTTTAAAATCATATTGGACAAACCCGGGTTGATACCTACTGATATAAGAGGCAAATTACAATATTTTAACAGTAAGCAAAGGTTGATAAACTCAGACTTCGATTTCGAGCTTTTCGGCTTATGTGAAATTACCAAAATACCCCTACGGGGCCTAGTTTGGTTAAAAATGATAAGTTTCACATACATGCTTTAACCTACTGATGTAACTTAGCAAATTGAGTATATTTACTGATTACATCAGTCCTGTAACTCAGTTAAACATTTAAACTTTTTTATAAACTTTTAAATGACCAAACTACCCCTACGGGGCCTAGTTTGTGTTTGAACACGTTTCGGGCATAACGAAAGACACCTTACTGATGTCACAACATATTTGAGACATAATTAACTTAGGAAACCTGTATATAGCTCTCATGACTATCCGTCACGCTTATTACACGACGGTTCGGTTTATGTAACAAGTTTACATAAATTAGCCGAAACGGGTCAAACCTTAACGGTTTTATCTTAAAATCCAGAATGTGAATAATAAACCCATATTAAACAAGTCTTCAAACTTGTCGGGTCTGAATCACATTCTATCCGGTCTTCGCTTAATCGTGCGTACGAACCGTATCTTGAAACTAGCCGGTCTAAGCTTAAGCTTAATAAAAGACCCGTTAGGATTCTAATAGGTTATTATAAACCTTCGTTCCAGATTAGGAGAACTAGTAAAAGCTACGTGCATTTTGCTTGTTGTGATAAATACTTATTCAGGTAAATACTTTTAACTTATTTTCCCTATACGGGCTTGGGTTACGGTACATAGCGCACCGCTTGATCGGGCATCAAATCTCCACGCTTAGTAGGTAGTTGAATAATTTGATCGGCTCGTTTTAAACAGTCTTGTTTACTTTACAGCCTTTGGGGGGTTAATGACCATGTCCCGGATATCCCTGGCATCATCTTACGAGATGGCCACGACCTGAGCACGGGGTGTAGGCGTACTCCCGTGTATAACTCATTGAAGTGGTGTGTTTATTGATCTTTAACCCGGACTAGATTTGGGCTACTGAACGCATAAGTAACATGTAATTCGTTCACAAGATTTTAATATTAAATAATTCTCCCAAGTTAAATAAAATGATTTATGCCACGTGCATCCAAACCAATTTTCAATCATTTTCCAAAATGAGTCAGTTGAATGTATTTACCAGTGTAAATTGACGTATTTTCCCAAAAAGACTGAATGCAGGTACTAAACGTAATTGGCTGGATTGTCTCCTAAGCATCAATAAAAGTCTCGCAAGCTTAGGATGCCAGAAGTCTGTTGAACCATAAATGTTATTTTGTTTCGATCCGTTCTGTGGATAAACACCGGATATTGTGACTTTGATTACAATAAATAAATTCGGTTGTATCTTATTTTTAAATTGCTTCCGCTGTGCATTATTATATTGTGTTGTTTGACTATTACGTTGCCAACCACGTCACGATACTCCCCCACCGGGCCCACCGGTGACACGTGGAAATAGGGGTGTGACACTTCTGGTGAGGAGGAGAGTTCTCCCGACTTTCCTCCTGTTCATCCTTCTGGTCAAAGTGACGACGAAGACGTGGAGATACAGTTAGTTCGTAAGAGGAGATCTGCTAGTCCCCAACCGGCTCCTGCACCCCGTAACATCCGTCAGAGGTTTCAGAGTGCCAGTGGTCAGAAGCTTCCCCCTTCCTCTAGAGCTGCTTCTGACCTTCCCCCTGCCGGGGTCAAAGGTTCCCTGTCTAAACACTTGAAGTCCTCAAGCTTAGTGAGTGCTCCTTTGTTGGTAAGCTTTCTTTTCTCCTGTTTTTTCTTTGTCTTTCTGTGTCGTTCCTGATTGTTCCTTTTCTTACTTCTTAGGGGAGTTCCCTGGAACCTATAGAAATTCCAACTGGTCCCTCTCCTTCCCGTATCCGAGATAAGGCCTCTGAGGTGGGGGTGGCTCGCTTTTCCTCAGCTTTCGAGCTTTCTCCCTCACATGCTACTGGGACTAGCAAACCCACTATCCTCGAAGGCCCTGTTTATCGATCCCCTCTTGCCCCTTTGTTTGCCGACGCCCTCCCCTCTACTTATGTCCCTAAATGGAAGGTAACTAGTTCTTCCGTGATAGGGACTCCTGAAGCTGCTAGGGACTTTCTGAACCATGATGTCCCTCCCTCACATAAATTTGTAAATTCTGCCCTGAGGGATGATCTCATTGAAGATCAATACCGTATGTCTCTGTGTGAAAGCTTTTTCAGGGGTGCTGGGATGCTGTAAAGGGTTGATGATTTGAGGAAGGCGAACGAAGGACTCAAGGCTGAGCTTAAAGCTTCCCAGTCGGTTGTTGCTGGGCTAAGGGGCCGGGTGGTTGATGCTGAGAGGAGATTGCAGGAGGAGAAGGTGCATAGTCTTCTCCCCCCCCCCCTTTTATACATACATACTCACTGATCCTTTGTCTAGGGAGCTGGAGCTATGCTTGAGAGGAAGGAACGGGCTTGGGAGCGGGAGATGGCATCGTTGGTTGAGGAGAAGGAGGAGCTTGCTGCTGAGCTGAAGCATTTGAAGGAAGTTGGCTCCATTTCCCAGGAGCAGCTCAATACCATGTATGCAGACTATGGGATAACTTTCGATGATAACCAACGATTGGCGGGGGAGAAGCATTGGTTGATTACTGAAGGTTTTGGGGCTTTTCTCGCTGCTGTCGCTCAATCGGAGGACTTTAAAAGTGGCTTGGAGGAGTTCTACAGGGCTTATAGGGATGTTGGCTATCAGGCAGGGTTAAAGGATGGCTATGCCTATTATGCCCAAGGATTGGGTAGAAAAGAGACTCCTCTTAATAATTCTAAGGCAAAAAAGAGGTTGTCTAAACTGAACGAGGAGTTTGGGCGTAAAACCCCAGCCATCCTTGCCAAAATCCTGGAGCATCCCTTGATCTCTATTGATGAATTGAAAACACTGTTCTCCTCTGCCGGTCCTTCGTCTCCACCGTCTCTTTCCGAGGGTGATCCCCAATGAATTCCAAACATTTGATACACTTCGATATGGTTGTAATAACTTTAACTTACTTTAGGATACTTGTGTGTTTTGCTTGACTATCTTGGGTGGTCTTTTGTGTTGGGGACCACTTCGACCTTTAACCGTATGGCTTATAGTTATGTATAGCCTCTTTGCTTTGTTGCCTGTTTCTTGTCTTGCCTGTTTTGCTTTGCAGGGGTTCTTACCGGAGGCCAGCTTGGTGATTTTCTGGGGATTTTTAGGCTGTTTTAGCGAGGAGCTATGTTTTTGTTTTACCTTGCTGTGTTTGCAATCTTGTACATTGCTAATTCTTGCCAAAGTTATTAGGGCTTTTCTTTGTATATGTATTTTGCATTAAATAAAGCAGATTCCCCTTCGTAGTTTTGTATATACGGGTGTGTTTGCATTATTTGTTTTTTCTTTTTGTTGTTTGCTTCGTTAAACTGTGATTGTCTGTTCGAGGCCAATCGGTGGACAAGTTTATAATGCGGTGTTATGTTTTTAACTTGCTTTGTCCGTTTTAGGTTAGCTAGACCCTTATTAGCCCCACGGCCGGGCTTTTGGCATGCTTTGAATGCCTCGTACACGTGTGTTTGTTTGTTCTAGTTTAGATTTAATGGTGTTCCTAGGCACGTCTGCCTAGGTGCAATTGTCCATTGTTTTCTCAAAATGGGACGTTTTCGTCCGTCTTTCATTTAATCTTTGGGGGTTTATACTTCCCGTCATAGATTGTTTACAAAAGGTTCACTTTCTTGGAGGGAAAGGTCCCCGTACATATAGTTATCTATTACAAAAGTGGCCCTTGGCCGTTTTCCTTGGGGGTACACCCCTTACATGTAATACTTCCTGAGCTGCATGAGGTTCCAGGTCCTGGGAACCTCCTTGCCTTCCAGCGTTTCCAACTTGCAAGTCCCTTTGCCATTCGCCCACGTGACTCTGTAGGGTCCTTCCCAGTTGGGGCCTAGCTTCCCGGTGTTTTCTTGCAGACTAGCCTCGTTGGCTCTAAGAACTAGATCCCTTGGGACGATGTTGAGTTTCTTCATCCTGGCGTTGTAATAACTTTCCAGGAGCTTTTTGTATTGGGCCTCCTTAACTGCTGCTATTTCCCTTCTTTCCTCCAACAAGTTTAGGTTCAGCCTGAGGTCCTGCTCGTTCTCCTCATCCCGAAGCTTCATTCGGGCAGTTGGGGATCCGATCTCAGCAGGGATGACAGCCTCCGTCCCATAGGTAAGGCTGAACGGGGTTTCCCCGTTGCAACTTTTGGGGGTGGTTCTGTATGCCCACAACACGAATGGAAGTTCTTCCAGCCAGCCTTTCTGTTTCCTCCCAAGCCTACCCTTCATTCCTTTAATGACGCTTTGGTTGGCTCTCTCCACTAACCCGTTACTCTGGGCATAGGTAACGGAAGTAAACACTTGCTGGATCTGCATCTGCTCGCACCATGGTTTGAAGGGTCTTCCAGCAAACTGGACCCCGTTGTCACTCACCAACTCCTTCGGAACCCCATATATGCATATGATGTTATCCAGCACGAACCCTCTCATCTGGTCTCCAGTAATCTTTGCCAAGGGCTTCGCTTCAATCCATTTAGTGAAATAGTCAATGGCTACCACCACGTATTTGACCCCTCCCGGACCCTCCGGGAAAGGCCCAATTATGTCGATGGCCCATTTCTGGAATGGCCACGACGTCGAAACTGGTACCATGGGGTGTTTGTGCCGGTGGGTCATCGGTGCATGTACTTGGCAGTTGTCACACTTCTTGATTTCCTCAGATGCCATTTCGTACATCCGTGGCCAGTAAAACCCCGCATTCATTGCCTTTCTCACTATTGTTCTTGGTCCCGAGTGCATTCCGCAAATCCCCTCATGCATCTCCCTAACCACATATTCGGCTTCTTCCATATCAACGCACTTCAGGGACGGGCCCAGATATGACCTTCGGTATAGCTCCCCTTCGATCAGTTCATACTGTAGGGCTCTGACCCTTATCTTTCGGGCCGCCCATTCCCCCTCGGGTAGAGTTCCATCCCGGAGGAATCTGATGATTGGGGTCATCCATGTTTCTTGAGGACCTTCGACCGTGGCAACTTCTGCTGTGTTAAGGGAGGAGGATGTCAGGACCTCCACTTTGACTTCTTTCGCGAGATGGTCGAATGCTACCGAGGCTAATTTGCTAAGTGCATCAGATTTCCTGTTCCTTCCACGAGGGATGTACTCCAGTTTGAAAGTTTTGAATGCCTTAGCCGTCTCCTTAACTTTCTCCACGTATCGAGCCATGGTGCTATCCTTAGCTTCATATTCTCCTTGGCACTGTTTTACTACCAGCTGTGAATCAGTGCTGGCTTCTACGTGTTTTGCTTTCATTTTTTGTGCCAGCCTCATCCCTGCTAGGAGGGCCTCATATTCTGCGGTATTGTTGGTGTTCTCGAAATCCAGCCTTACGGCATATGTCAGCTCGACCCCCTCGGGACTTATCAGTGTGATTCCGGCCCCACTTCCCTCTTCACTGGATGCTCCATCGGTGAGCAACTTCCACACCGCCTCATTTTCCTTCTCTCTTTCTTCTCTCTCTAAAGCTTCCCATTTTAATAGCTCCTTCTCTTCGTCCTCAGGGACTTCTGCTAAGAAATCGGCCAGTATCTGTCCCTTCATGGCCGTCCTGGGCTTAAACTCCAGAGAGTGTTCCCCTAACTCCACAGCCCACTTAGCTAGCCGTCCTGACAGCTCCGGCCTCCTGAGTACCTTCTGAAGGGGCTGATCAGTCATTAAGGTAATCTTGTGTCCTTGGAAATACCTCCTAAGTCTTCGGGATGCGAAGACAAGAGCTAATGCGAGTTTCTCCAGAGGCATGTATCGTTCTTCAGGTCCTTTAAGCGTTCTGCTGATGAAATATATGGGGATCTGTCTCCCTTCCCGCTCTACCATCATGACCGCACTTATGGTCCTTTTTTAGGCGGACAGATACAGGAGCAATGGGTCCCCGGGTACTGGGGTGGCCAGCATTGGGAGCTTGCAGATGTATGCTTTCATTTCTTGAAAGGTCGCCTCAGCCTCCGTGGTCCATTTAAACTTGTTTGTTTGGAGGCAGTCTTTCAATACTTTCATAAAGGGAAGGGTCTTGTCAGCTACCTTTGATAAGAAACGGTTTAATGCTATTAATATTCCGTTTAGTTGCTGGATGTCCTTCAGGGACCTAGGGGATCGCATTTCAGCCACTGCCTGGGTTTTCTCCGGGTTTGCCTTGATCCCACCCTTGGTGACCACTACTCCCAGGAAATTCCCTTCCTCTACTCCAAAACAGCACTTCCCAGGGTTTAACTTCATGTTCACATCCTGCATAGTGTGGAGAGTCTCGGCTGCATCGCTTATCATGGCCGTCTCCGTCAAGCTTTTGATAACAATATCATCAACGTACACCTCCAAGTTCCTTCCTCGTTGCTCCCTAAACAGGGTGTTCATGAACCTCTGATATGTGGCCCCAGCATTCTTGAGGCCGAAGGGCATCTTGGTGTAGCAGAACGTCCCTTCATCTGTGATGAAGGCGGTTTTTTCCTCGTCTTCTATTGACATCTGGATTTGGTGGTATCCCTTGTAGGCATCCAGGAAACATTTCAGGGGGTATTGAGACAAAGAGTCCACCTGGGTGTCTATCTCCGGAAGAGGATAACAGTCCTTGGGACATGCTTTGTTTAGGTCTTGGAAATCGATGCACATCCTCCATCCCCCGTCTTTTTTCTGAACCATGACTGGGTTGGCAACCCAGGATGGGTATTTAACTTCTCTGACTATCCCTGCTCTGAGTAGCTTTCGAGTTTCTTCACAAGCAGCCCTTCTTTTATTAGGTCCCATACTCCGCTTCTTTTGTTTCACTGGCTTCGCCCATGTAAAGGTGTTAAGCCGGTGCTCTGTTAGACTCCTAGGGATTCCCGTCATGTCTCCATGTTAAAATGCAAACACATCTATGTTATGGAGGAGCAACTCCTTCAGGGCACTCTTGCATTTGTCACTCAAGTGACTTCCCACCTTGACTGTCTGTTCTGGGAACCTATCGCAGAGGACCCATTCTTCCACCTTCTTTCCCTGGGATTTCCCTGGTTCTTCCCCTTTGGATACGGAAGAAACTACTTCGTAGGCGGACTTAACCCATGCAAGGCCTTTTGGTGTTTGAAATACCAAAGCCCCGTGGGGGGTGGATGCTTGTGCCTGCAGATCTCCAATTCCGGGTCTCCCCAAGATTGCATTGTACTTAGAGGGTGCCCTGACTACTGTGAAGGTCAGATTTATCGTTCGGACCCGATCCCCTACACCAACTGTGAATGGGAGCTTGATCTTTCCCAGGGGATGTGACACACTGTTGTTGAACCCTACCAATGGGATAGAATCTTCCTCCAACCTATCTCTTATGTCCCTATCGAACCTAAGAAAGCAGTGTTCGTATATTACCTCAACGCCTGACCCTCCATCCACATGTATTCTAGACACCTTGTGTCCAGCTATTACAGCTGAGATATTCAGCGGGAGTCGTTGCACCTCACTTTCTTCTAAGTATGGCATAAGGATGGGAGCTTTCATGCAGTTCGGGGAGCCTAGGATTCTGGCTTTTACACTTCGGGTGGTATCGAACTCATTTCTCCTTCTAATCATATCAGCATCTGCCCTCCCTGGCTCCCTTGCATCTCTTCCCTTGCGATCCCCTCCCCCCTCCTTGATTTCCTTGACCAAATGGGCCAGTCTCCCCGTTTTCACCGCAACCTCTATTTCCCTTTTGAGGTATATACAGTCATCGGTTTTGTGCCTGAAACCTTTGTGGAATTCACAGTATTCGTTTGGTTGTGCCTTTGGTCCCGGTTTTATGGGGGGTGGCCTTGGGAAAGAATTCTTTACCCTCTCTGTGGCTAGTATCTCACTTGGAGTCTTAATGAGAGGGGTGAAGCTATCGGAGTAAGGAGGGGGGCCTCTCCCTCGGGGTCTATAGGGGGAGTATGAGGGCCTCACCCTGTCATGCAACATTCTATCAAAGGCAGGTTTCCGGGAATAGGGTGTACCTTTATCAGGAGGCCTTGCAGCCGGGGCAATCCTTCGAGGTGTGGCGTCCGTCTCCTTTGCTTTGCTGACCGTATCTTTTCCCCGGAAAAAGGCCCGGACTCTGTCCATAAGATTGTCAAAGGAGGGTGGAAACTCCTCTCCCAGCTTTTCACACAGCTGTGCATGTTTCAGCCCATTTATGAAACTACTAATCTTCATGACCTCCGGGACGTCCTTGATGTTCATACTTTCTTTAACAAACCTCTCCATGTATTGGTCTATTCGCTCATTATCCCTTTGTCTAATGTGAAGGATTTCGTTTGGATTTTTGACCACCTTCCTCTGCTGGCCAAAGTTCCTGAGGAATTTCTCACTCAGTTCTTCATAGCTGTCTATACTCCCCTGGGGGAGACTATCAAGCCAAAGCCGGGCTCCTTCCGTTAGGGTTTGCACAAACATGTGGCACCATACTGGCATGGGCCACCTTCCTAGCTGCCCCGCTCCTCGGAAGGCGTGCAGGTGATCTTCTGGATCTCTCGTTCCATCCTATCGATCAAAGCCTGGGGGTAGCTTTGTCTTGGGAGGCATAGGTGCTTCTGAGATTCTCCTTGTGAACTTTGAGACCTCGGCTAAATCTCGTGGCAAGTATGGTTGGTCCAAGCCACCGTCACCAAAGTTGTCTTTCCCTTTTTCTTTCTCCTTGGACTTCTGGCCTGTGATCAGATCCTCCCTTTCCTCAGAGGACATCTGCCTTAGGGCAGACATAAACGTTTCCAGCTGGTCACCGCTGTTGTTCTTATTTTGAAGGTTCGTTCCTTCCTGGCTGGAGGGTGTGTCAAAAGAAAGCCTGGCCCTGAGGCTGTCGAGTTTTTCCTGTCTCTTTAAATCTTCAAGATACTTAGTTAACTTTTCCCTGTGCATGGCCACGAAATCAGGAGTGATATGTTCCGTTTCTCCCGGATTTTCTACCTGGTTCTCGTTACCTTCTTCATGAGTAATATCCTCTACGGTGACCTTATCCAAATCGTTTTGTGCCGTCTGAGTGACACGCGAGTTATGTGGAGTTGCCATGTTGTTCCTGACAGGATAAGCTGCTCTTTGGACGTCAAGTGTTGGTGTGGAAACACCGGGCGAGCTGATGTCCCACAGATGGCACCAATGTCGAATACCCAACCTCCGGCTGACGTTAGCTGGATCTTCGGTGACGTCAAGAGCTTTTATCCTCGCTTGCTACAAAAGAATAAACCGTTAGCCTCGTCACGGGGGACCCCGGGAGGGGGATCCGTGACCAAGCTCCGGCGTGAGAGTAAGTAAACTTACCGGGAGATGAAAGGAGTTCCTTCCGATGAGAATATTCACCGGAAGATTCCTTCTTTGGTGTGAATCTAATTAATGAGTGTATGTAGTAAATGTGGGGAATGTTGGTCGGAGTTTTTAATGAGAGGAGAGTTAATGAGGGGGTAGTAAATGAGAGAATGCCGGAGATCATACCTGCCTTAGCTCTTTCTTCTCCCCTCTTATATAATAGCAAGCCCTTATCTTTGTCAAGGGTTTTCCCATACGTGATCCGACGGTTTTTGGAGGTTCTTGGGAAGGTCAGACACGTGTCTGACCCCCAACGGTAGGATATCCCTCTCCATTAATGCTCTGCCGGATAAGTACAGTGATTTAGACCGGAGCCGCTTCTTATCAAGCATTTAATGAGCACTGCTCTTCTTAGCTGTTTCCCGCCCATTGTAAACGAAGGAGAAACCTTAGTGAACAAGGTTATTCTGTCCAGTGGGCTTTTAAGTAATTGGGCTTCTAGAGAAAAAGGCCCAAAGCGGGTGAAGTGGGTTTCCCCACTGGCCCGTCGTCAACACCCATCAAATCTTTCAATAAAAGATGAAAGATTTGATTTTTATTAAAAATATTTAGGGCCAAACTATCTACACACCAAGTGTGTAGATAGTCACCCAAAAAGGTGGTTTTTGTCTTTATATACACACCCTGCAGTGTCGAACTGTGGTCAAAACGCGGCATTTTGGTCCGGTTAATTAGACAAAGACTGACGGGTGTGTGACGGGTCTGTTGACCGGACCAAAACGCCGAGCTTTGGCAGCGTTTTGGTCCTGTCAACCAGACCGGGTGTCAGTCTTTTGTCTGGTTGACAGGACCAAAACGCGGCCAAAGCTCGGGGTTTTGGTCCGGTCAACAGACCCGTCAGTCTTTTTCTGATTAACCGGACCAAAACGCCGCGTTTTGGCCACAGTTCGACACTGCAGTGTGTGCATATAAAGACAAAAAAACACCTTTTAAGGTGTGTATATAGTGAAATGGGTGTGCCAATAGGTACACCCAATGTATATAGTGAAATGGGTGTGCCAATAGGTACACCCAATATTTATAGCCCTTGTTTTTTGTTTGTTTAAATCAAATGCAGCTACAAGACATAATTAGTGCAGAGACATGTATAGCAAAACCTACAGTCATGACTTTAAATTCAGGCCCAAGTCAAAGAAACAAACACATTTAATAAGACAATGATATCTTGTCGTCTTACACATTTGGTTGAGTAACTTTACATGATGAATGCTAGGGCTGTTCAAATAACTAAAAGCTTGCTAAAAGATTCGCAAATAGCTTGCTAAAAGATCCGCAAACAGTTCCCTCAAAATCGAGGTGGTTGTAAACGAGTTGGTTCGGCTTGGCTTGTAAAAAATCAAAGTTATTAAAGCTTGACACTTGCTTGGTTCGACTTGTTACAACTTATGAAGTAACCAAATACTTATGGTAGAAAAAAAAGGGAAAATAGCCAAAATGGCCAAGTTTGAGTCAACATTTCCAAAATGGCCAAGTCAAACGTCTTGTGGAGACGTCTGAAACATGCTCAAACGTCTTGGCGGCTGACCAACCAAAACATGCCACGTGTCCGACACAAAAGTCAGGCGTCTTGACGTCTTGGCTTACACGTTTCATACGGCTTGAGACGTTTCGTTATGGCTGTTTTCCAGACGGCTTGAGACGTTTCCGCCCGGCTTGAGCCATTTCTCTGTCTTTAGCCGGCTACATCAGCTCTAGCCGTATTTGTTATTTTAAGACGTTTTTTTACGATTTCAAGACGTTTTTGTACGATTTCAAGACGTTTTTTTTTTAGGAATTTAAGACGTTTTCCATTTATTTATAGCGATCCCTTATTTATAAATACTATACATTATCAAAAATCGTATTTGAAGTTTAAATCTAAGATTCAAAAAGTTTGTTTTTTAGTAATTACTCACAACATGAGGGTCAAGTTTGTTGTTTATACTGGGGGGAAGTGGGATGTCATTAACGGAAACATTGAGTATGTTATTGATGGCGATTCAAGGAGACGTGGTTTAGAAGTTGAAAAAAAATCATTCATATAATAGTTTTTTAAACTTTGTTTCTAAGATGTGTGATACTCCAAACATTACACGGTTGTCATACCGGATGTCTACGTTTACTGATCCGATCGATATAATTAATGATCGAGATGTTAGATTTTTTTTTGATTTGGCGATGCAGAATCCTTTTGAATTATATAAATTATATGTTATTCAAGAGTCTAGTGTTGGTTCCTCTGGTTTTTGTTCTTTAAACAACTTCAAAACTCCAGATCTAAATATTTCAGTAAACGATGACTGTCCTATTTTAGAAAATAATTTTGAAAAATCATCCAAGTCTAAAAACGAATCAGCTTCTTCATCTATAGTGTTTGAGGCCGGTCATATATTCAATAACAAAGAAGAGATGAAACTTGAATTGGGAAAGAAATGTTTGTTAGAGCATTTCGAGTTTAAAGTTGATAGATCATCTAAGACACGGTATGAAGTGTCATGCATCGGTGATGGTTGTGAATGGCGATTTAAGGCATATGCTATTCCCGGTGGCAGTTTATTTTTCGTTAAACATATGAATGATAGACACACCTGTTCAAAGACGCAAACACACCCACATTTCCGTCAGGCTAACCCAAAGGTTTTGGGTCACTTTTTAAAGGAACAACTAAAAGACAGTGGTAGGATATATCGAGCGAAAGAGATTGTCAAAGATTTTAGACAAAGGTTCGAGGTTGAGATAACAAACCTTCAAGCTTGGCGTGGTAAAAGCCATGCACTTGAACTTCTACAAGGTACAACCCGAGACTCTTTTGCCGAACTACCAATATACTGTTACAATTTGAAGCTTGCAAATCCTGGAAGCGTTACTCACATCTTGGTTGATGAGCAGAGTCGTTTTGAAATGGTTTTTGTTGCGTTAGGTGCTGCGGTAAGTTACACCTTTTCGTTTGTACTTGTTCTTATTTTTTTAGAATAACATGGGTTTGATCTTATTTTGTTATCATTAATTTTCAGATTCGTAGCTTTATGTTTAATTTAAGACTCGTCGTTATCATTGATGCGGCACACCTAAAGGGTGAATTTAAAGGGACGTTGTTTTTAGCAGTGGCCATGGATGGAAATAATCAGATTTTACCAATTGCTTATGGCATAGGAAAATCCGAGGATGGTGAATCTTGGACATGGTTTCTCTCAAAGCTTAGAGATTGTGTTGGTGAAATAGCAGATATGGCGATCATTTCGGATAGGGCGAATTCTATACATGTAGGTGTTAGAAACGTGTTTCCACGTGTTTACCACAGGTTGTGTTGTCGTCATTTAATGATGAATTTACGTTTGCCGTCGTCTAAAAAAAAGAATACGAGGCACTATGGTGGAAGACATGTAAATCTTATCGGATGTCTGACTTTAACGAGTCATTCAATGCTTTGTGTGTTGCCGTTCCTAGAATACGCCGGGTTTTAACAAATATTGGGTTTGGTAGATGGGCAAGAGCTCATTGTCCCGGCAATCGATACCACTATATGACATCTAATAGTGCGGAGTCTATTAACTCTTTGTCTAGATTTTCGCGTAAGATGTCGATAACACAACTTATCGAATTCTTCCACGAGTCCGTACAAAAATGGTTTTATGACCGTCGACTGCAGGGCATGCAGGAGAGCCACTCACTGACTCAGTGGGCACAGAAGAAAATTTTAAAGAAAATTGAAGGGTCTAGAACCTGGACTGTTGCAGGTATCCGGGCAGACAGTTTTCTTGTTGAAGACGGTGGGAAAAGGGGTTTAGTTGATTTTTTGAATCGTTCGTGCAGCTGCCGTGTCTGGCAAGTTTCTGGTCTACCTTGTGGGCATGTGATTGCTGTTTCAAGATTTTTGGGTGAACCTGACTGCAGTCATTATGCATTCTCTAGTTATTCAAACGAAGTATACAAAAAAACGTATGAAGAATCGATTAATCCTCTGCCTCATAGGTCTGAATGGGTGATACCACAAGGCATTGGCAGCGTATTACCGCCGCATATTACAAAACGTCAGTCTGGCCGTCCAAAAGAAAACACCCGAATCTTGTCTCGTGGGGAAGACCCCGTTCAGGTATATTGTTCGCGGTGTCGAACATACGGCCATGGTCGTGACGTTTGTTTAGATCCAGTGCCATCACATATTCGTTCACGTAAATCATCAGGCAAAGGAAAAGGGAAAGAGATAGAAACCCAAAGTCCAACGGATGACATTTTTCCATCTTATAATTTAGCAGAATTTTAATAATAGCTTAGTTTTTTATCTTTTTAATTAGGAAAATCATGTAACAAATTCTCGTAACCGCAATAGTAATTAGTACTTTTAATTTATGTAAGAATTAAGTTTTACAATGCGTATGTCCAGCCTTCAAAAATTAGTCGGTGTGTAGCGCCCGGCGTAGAGTTCATCAGCCATGTAGCGTCTATATCTGACACAAGCATCCTGCATGTTTACTTCGTTCCATGTCAATGAACGGTTGTAAACCAGATTTTCCAATAGCATACATATGATAACACCTGAGTTTTGGCCAATATGAGCTCTGTGGTCAGGCCACACAACATCCCCGCAATACTCTAAGGCTTCTACACTCTCTATCCCCGAGTGTTGCCAGTACGATATACGGCCCAGAAACCATACGAATGGAGATTCAAATTCTAAAAGAATTTGATGTATTTTCCTGTGTATGCAAAATCCTTCTCCGCAATTACTTAGGTTACAGTTATCGGGAAAATAAGCATATATTTTAAGCGAACGCATATTTATTTTTAGAAGTAACCAGTGGTTTTCGTTTTGCGCTACGGGCATGTAAATCTGCAAAAAAAAATGAAACATAAATAAGCCCCGGAAAAGGTATTATTTTTAGGGAATTATTTTTCAAGCTACAAATTATTTAAAAAATCAATATTTGTTTATATAACATAAAATAAAAAAATTGCTAATTTCTTTAAACAGAAAGTCTTTTTTTAAATTTATTAAAATGAAGGTCTGTAAATTTATAAAAAGCGTACATACCGTATCAACGTCCCAAAATGGAGGAAAATTTTCTTTTGAACCGTCTCCATATCCATAGGCCTCTGTATTTTGTTCTCTTATCATGTTAAAAAAGTAGGGGGTACTACTGTCCATCAATACTCCTTTGACGATATCGCCCTTGACCGTCTGTGAAGCTCTCGTTGATACATTAGCTTGTTACACCATGCATTGATATGCTGAGGAAAATATGGTTAAACTTTGACTAAAAAAACACTATCATTAACAGGAAAGGTATTTTGAAGGTACCGTTTCCTGAATAAATCCGTTTCCACAAAATCCAAGTAATCCGCCCCACCATTCTTTTCCGAGAGGTGTTTTACCCATGTAGGTTGAGTAGCAAGTTGGAGTATCGCCGTCATAGTAAAACTCCAGAATATTTGGCGACCAATGTTCAAACCGATCATTTTGGTTTATCCAGATGGTGCGTTTCACGCAATGAGGAATATTTGAGTAAGACATCTGGTGTGGCATTGCTGACATAGTGAGGGCACACATATATATACACACACATGTTCACAATAAATATATAAATTTAATATAATTTAATTTAATTATAAATGAAGTTTTGCCTACTTAATATGTCATCGAAACATATATACAAATAAGTATATATAATGAATTCAGTTTTATAAAATATAAATTAATATAAATCAGCTACAAAAAACCAGCGTTTATAAATTTTTACCTGTCGTATATAGTGAGGGTCTGCTTAACCAGGTCGAAAACTCCTAAAAACCAGTGAATTGATTGTATGAATAACGGTACATACACCTCGTCAACGCTAGATATCGGAGGAAAAGGCTCGACAACCCCGTTGAAGTAACCTTCGAACTTCTGATCCAATCTTTCACAATGCATCTGGAAATATGGGGGTAAAATGGACCAACGGTCGGATGGATTTCTTGAATGATACATGTGTAGCATCCATCCAAAAAGGTGTTGTAATAAGGTTGGGCAATTTTAGGGAAAGTTTATAGGAAAATTTAGTATATTTAGTATTAAAAAATTAAATTTATACTGCTTACCTCATCGCTTAACCAGCCAGTCCCGTCAGTGCCTAGCAATGCCGCCCAGAAACCAGGACCAACAACGCCGCCTGCTGTGAGGGTTAGTTGTCTATCGCCGCTAGTTGGTGCCCAATTTTGTATCTTTATTATTAAATTATCTTCATCATTTGCTATCTTTTTTTGCTTCCGTTTGATGTTTCTGTAAACTACATACGGTGATAGCATAGCCTTCGCGGGCTTCACAAGCCTTTCGGACCGCCTCAGTTTCATCATCTCTGGATCCTCATTCTACAATAACATTAATTTAAGAGGTAAATTAACAAAACGTACATGGATAACTAAAATAAACATTACGCAGCCCAAACTTACGGCTTCTTCGGTAACATTTTCCGGATTTGGAGACACATGATACACATCATCGAAGTTAAAATAGGAATCAGCTGCCGCCTACAAATTTTTATAAAATGTTAGAAACATTTTTAAATAAATTTATTTTTTAGATTTTTATAACCAAATAAACGGGATTTTTGGATGAATACATTATCATCTTGTTTTTGCGATTGTTCCATCGGTGTTCGTATGTGGCTTGGAGTATTAACCGGAGCCATACGAAAAGTTTGCAACAACTGCGACGTGATCATGTCAGTCAACGCCTGGTTGTTTGAGAACATCATTGACTGAAATTTAGAGACAAGCTGCTCTTTAGAATAAAATCCGGATGAAAACTGACCGGGCGCAGCATCCCGTTGCAAGTCGGCCGTGTTTAACGGAATATCATGCGTCTGAACCGGTACTTCAGGTGCAAATCCGTGCGTTTTAGGCACATGAACCGGTACTTCATCTTCGCCGAACAAGTCGGCGAAAATATCCTTCACTGGCTGGCCGCAGTTTTGACTCGGGTGGATTGGATGTTGCACTGGAGGGGGTAATTCAGTCGCCATAGCAGGATAATACATTTGACGTTCACGATCCAAATAATCCGAGCTTGAAACGTACCACTGTGTCTCCGCCTCAGACAACGTTGGTAGAAGGAAGTTTAGCGGTTTATATTCAAGTTTCTATGAGATTGAAACCAAAAAATGTTAAAAACTATTAAAGGTTGAAAAAAAAAAACTTAAAAAATTTGATACACATAATACATATAAAATTTTAATGGTTCAAAAACGGTTGAAACTGTTAAAACGTCGATTTTATTTTTTAAATTTTATAATTTATAAAATTATATAATCCTCAACGTTTAACAATTTTTTTGAAAATTCATATAAAAATGTTTCAAAAACTATTAACGGTAGCAAATATTTTTTTTATAATTTTATACTTTTAACAGTTTTTATTTTATAATGTTTATTATTTTATCGGTTATTCTAATTTTTCTTAATCAAATTTTTAAAAATTATAATTTTTATAAAATCTATTTTTTTATAAATCAAATTTTATAATATAGCAATTTACCTTTATTGCATTCGCTAAGATGCCATCAACACTACCCTTCATCAGCTTTTGTCCTTCTTGCCATCCTAAAAATCTCGGAATGGTATGACTACTGAAATACCCCCTCCTTTTTTTGAATTCCGGAAATACCTCTAGAATCCACATCTGTAAATGCATTAACATATTTAATAGGTATTAGTCTACAAATTAAAACGAACATTACACTTAAAATATAAATATATACATATATATATATACGATTTCCCACGTACCTTAAAGGGCCAAACAAAACCGTCTAACGAAAAACCCTTCGTGTCTTCCTTTTGACGAACGTGCATATCATACACGTTCGTATACGTGCTCTCCCAAAAATAGTTACCCCATGGATATTGGTTAAAGTCATTCAGATTATCCACCAGGTGTAACAGTTTATTATCGATTGCATTTGAATCCTGCAACCCTAAAAACCCTTGGCCCAAAAGCATCAGTAGACATATCCTTGTGCAATCTTCATTGCTATATTGCATCGGACCTTCAAACATATCTCTTATTCGTTTGAAAGCAATACTTTCACGGCCCGGGAAATGTCAGTTTTTAAATGAGCCAGGGTGGTCAATCGGTGTCCAGTCAGTGAACCCAAACCTTAACCCCGTTATAAGACAAAATTGTTTCGCGGTAAACATTAAAATTTCTTGGCCTAGGCGATATGTAATCCCTAATCTGGGTGTAGGTGTAGGCGCTTGCAATTGTGCAACACCGAGTAAGAGTAGGCTATCACACCTAACACACTTAATATCCAAAAAAGGACCAAAACATGTCCGCCTAATCTCGGACTCAATAGTTGCCGGCATTCTTTTCTTCAAAATGTTTACTATATCCCACTTTTGCCGAACCTTGATCTTTTTGGCCTTGTAAAGTAACAAATGAAACAAAAAACAATTGAAAATATACTAAAATAATACTAAAACAGTATAATAAAGGAAACAAAAAAGGACAAAAAGAAGTATAAAGTATCACCGGTACACGTGGGACAATATGTTCTCCAACGTCTTGCATGACGTGATCAGGTTGCATGTGCTCTGGACGACCCATGGGTGGGTAACCATAGTAATTTGGATCCATTCTGAGTCAACGGGCAACGTGGTAGTTCAGCAGCAGAAACGAAACGGTGGTCTGGTCTTCAATGCGGTTCGGGTCTTTGGTCGGATCTTCAACGATCGCCGGGTCTTTCTTCGGATCTTCAATGGTCTTCGGGTCTTTTTTCAAGATGGTCCTAAAAGAAATGGTGGTCCCGAAGACGTTTGCCGGTCAAAATGAAACACTACAACCCGCACTTCCAATGTCAAAACCCTTCCCCGACACGTGTCACACAATGGCTAGACGGGGTAATGAACTTGAACACGTGTCGTTCATCAAACGGTTTGCATGTCTGAAACGTCTCAAGTAGCAGTTCAGACGTCTCAACTTTAAGCGGGAAACGTCTCAAGGATGTGGGAAACGTCTTAATAAAGGAAACGTCTCGAAAAGTGGGAAACGTCTCAAGGATGTACTGAAACGTCTTAAATGTGTACTGAAACGTCTTAAATGTGTACTGAAACGTCTCTGCATGCATGCCACGTGTCCTGAAACGTCTTAAAATGTGCGCTGAAACGTCTTAAATGTCGTGAAACGTCTTGACTAAAATTCTCCTTTTATCGAAATATTATTTTTTAATAAATTAGAATGGGACCCAATTAGAATTCTCCCTTAGAATTCTTCCCTTTTTTTTGGGTAAATTTAGAATTCTTCCCTTTAAGTATAGTATTTGAGCACAATTCTGGAGGTCGCAAAAATGTCTGAAAAAAATCAAAATGATGTATACTGCTTGCAACCATCAAACAAATCATCATCTTGGATTCTCAAAAAATGCAGAAGTTCCAAGGGTGAAAGTTCTTCTGAAGTTCCACAAAGAAATGATTCAGAAGAAAGCCACTTTGTACACAATCGACAAAGTTTTCACACTTTGTACACAATCGACAAAGTTTTCACCTCCACCGGGCTGGTACATGGGCAATTCCAGACGACGAAAGTGAGAACTGGTCAAAAGACGTGGAAACATTCTACAGAAATGGGGATGCACCGTTCTGTTATTCAGCAGTTTTCACAAGATCAATAGAGTTGGACAAAAAATTTTGGGGGACTCTATTAGGTTTTCGCTGTGGTGGCATCCTAACGTCAACCGTTAATTATTCTTCCTAATATTTTTATTATTTCTTGAAACTTTTTGTCGTTATTAATTAATTTTAAATTACAACTTATACAGCATATTGAAGGATGGGTGGGAAGGCAAATGGCTTGGAGGAATAGAAACATAAATATTCAAAGGGATCCGTTGTTAAACTTGCGGTGGACAATTCTTCCACCACAATTTTATGAAACGTTGTTAGATTCTATTCCTAAAAACGTTGTTAAATATGCCAATGGCAAATTACACCCATTTCCTTCTTTCTTCGAAGTGGATTACATCTTCTTTCCGTTACCGTTAGAAAATAACAAATGGCTCCTAGCTCGACTAGAGTTATCGTCACAGAAGTTGGTGTATTACCCGTGCGAAGATATTTGTGTCGGCAATAAATACAGAAACGTTATTCACCCCCGTTTGACGAAGGTCAAAGTTTACTTAGGAGCATTACTAGTGCATTTGCAATATTGGAAAAAAACGGGAAAACCAGAAAAATGTATCATTGCCGAGCTCAATGACAACTACGTGGTATCTAACATATCAATCGCAGGGAATGAAGCTGTCTACCTGTGTATGCTTATGGAGCATCCGCTTACGGATAAACCAATAAATATAACTGGAGACATTTGTAAAAAAAATTTGTCGTACAGACAATTCATTGCAAAAAAACTGTATTTTTGGCGGTGTTTACCCCGTCCAAATGCTGTCTAGTTTATGGAATAAAATACCTGTCTTTAATTTTTAATGAATAGTGATCAATGAACCCACTATAAATAGGCATAGGCATTCTTGCCATTTCACAACATCCAATCACAATTTAACCTCAAACTTGAAATTTGTTAACATAATCATGGATTCTTGGACCGACGAAGAAGACATTGCTATTGCCGTCTCCTACGCCGCCGCTCGTGATGAAGGCACTTACTCAATTTTTGATCCCGCGTTATGGGGTCAGGTTATGAACTATTTCTGCATTCACGTGCAGCAAACGACCTGTAGTGCCAATGACGTCAACACTCGGTGTGCTTTCCTACGCTTCAAATGTAGCAGTTTCTTAGGAAGATACAAGAACGTTAAAAAACAAAATCGGCACAACAACCTGGCTGAAGAAGAGGTCATTGAAGAAGCCCTGCATGACTACGCAATACTTTATGACGAGGACTTTGAACACATTTGTGTGTTTGAAACTTTGAAAATTTATATTTAGCTATGTTATATAAATTTATCTTGTATCGTTTTTTAGGATGTAATAAGTTTGGTAATTTAAAGTTATTGTTTAAAAGCCAATATTTTAGAAACTTATAAATATGAAAAAGAAAATATAAAAAAAATACATAGTAAATAAGGGATCCCAAAAAAATAAACATTGCACTCAGAAAAAAAAACATCTAAACTAAAAAAACATAAAAATAACAAAAAGGGGGTCTTCTTGTTAGAACCGGCCCTTTAGTGAGATTCGAACCCGCGCCTCTCGTTTAGAACCGCAACGCCTTAACCAGTTTTTCCTTCTGCTATGAGCTGTTAGGATATGGATTTTAATTACTTTTATATACTCTTTAGGATTATAATATTTAATTAAATATAATTTAAAATAAAAAAGGTTGAACCGGCCACAAGAGAATCGAACCCGCGACACCCCACTCAACAAACGAACACGTGACCGAACTAAATTATTTAAAACAAACATTTAAATTCAAAAAACTTAAAAATATCACAAAAAGGGGGTCTTCTTGTTAGAACCGGCCCTTTAGTAAGATTCGAACCCGCGCCTCTCGTTTAGAACCGCAACGCCTTAACCAGTTTATCCTCCTACTAGGAGCTGTTAGGATATGGATTTTAATTCCTTTTATATAATATTTAATTATATATATCCATTTATTTTCTTTTATAAAAAAGTTTCAAAAACACCTTTGGAAAACGTGAAACGTCTCAAACGTCTTAAAAACAGCATTGGAAAACGGGAAACGTCTCAAACGTCTCAAGGTTTGAATTAAGGACTAAAAAGTACTTTGGATACCGTGAAACGTCTGAAACGTCTCAAGGTATTAATGAAACGTTTTAATTTTTTTTAAAAACCGTGATAATTAATTAAACCCGTAAACTGTTAAAAGAAAATATAAAAAGGAAAAAAATTAAGGGATCCCAAAAAATAAACATTACATAAAGAAATAAAAAAAACAAAAATCTAAATTCAAAAAACTTAGAAATATCAAAAAGGGGGTCTTCTTGTTAGAACCGGCCCTTAGTGAGATTCGAACGCGTGCCACTCATGTATAACCCAAACGTCTTAACCAGTGTATCCTCCGTCCGGAGCTGTTATAACTTGTAGTTGTATTATATTTATATACTAATTATATATTGGGATCCCTTATATATTTAAAACAAACGTCTAAATTAAAAACAAAAAAAACTTAAAAATATCAAAAAGGGGGTCTTCTTGTTAGAACCGGCCCTTTGTGAGATTCGAACACGCGCCACCCGTGTATAACCCAAACGTCTTAACCAGTTTATCCTCCGTCCGGAGCTGTTATAACTTGAAGTTGTATTATATTTATATTCATTATATATTTAAAACAAGTTTCCAACTTTACCAGTTTCGTCCCTACTCAGTTAAGAAATCTTAACTGAGTTATTGTTTTAATAAGAAATTCTTATATAAACACTAACCCGGTTAGTGTCTATAGTTATTATAAGTTTATAAAATATCAATTTCAGTCCCTGGAGTATAAGTTCAAGAAATTGACCAAATGAACCCTGGACTCTATAAAACAAAATATATATTCATATTCATTTATTTTCTTTTATAAATAAGTTTCAAAAATGGCAAAAAGAACCCTAAAATTCTAGTTTGCAATAATTGCACTTTTAGCCCTTGTATTTATATAGTTTCAAAAATGACAATTTAGCCCCTAAAATAGTACTTCCAAATAATGACAATTTAGCCCCTAAAATAATACTTATAATTTTAGTAGTTAAGGTTCAAGTTTTAAATAGTTAAGTTTGTTTATACAGTTTTAAATACTTACGTTTATTTCTACAGAAAATATAAAACATTATATTAAAAAAAAAAGAAAATACATAGTAAACATTACATTAAAAAAAAGAAAATATAAAAAGAAAAAAAAAACTTTACATTCAGAAAAAAAAAACATCTAAATCCAAACCCTAATCGTTTCCCACTGCGCGACATGTTCGAAATCATGTCGTTCAGCGTGGCGGAATTTGATGAGGGCAACCGCTTTGATGTCCTCCTCGCTAAGGCCATGGGATGAATCCTCCACAGCCTTGTAGTAACCCCCGAACTTCTTACACTCCAAGCGTATAACCCAAAACCTTGAAGATAAGGCGTCAACGGTGCAGCCGTGGTCCGGACCACGGAGTTGTGCAAAATATTGTTGCACCCGGACCCATAGACCCCCCTGCCCTCGACGAGGAGGATTGGTATACACCTCCTCCCAAGCCTCCACCAATGCAATGTCCTCAATTTCGGTCCACGAGGAAGAAGCCATGTCTGCTTGTGTGTGTATGGGGGTAGAAGAAAGTTGAACAAAGAAAGTAGAAGAAGATGAAGAACGGCGTGTGTTTCTGTGTGTTTAGGATTGGGTATGTATATATAGTGGGGTTGGTTTAATGAATATTTAATTTAATATAACTTTGCATGTTGAAACGTCTTAACATTTAGTAGGCTGTTGAAACGTCTTTAAGCATTGAATTATACTGAATTGAACAAGAATTCAAACGTAAATTAGTAAAATTTATAACTTTATTATCATTGAATACAAAGTACATAAAAAACATAACACAAAAACATACAAATATAATCATTTGAACTAGAATACACCAAACCGCTACTTCCATAAATTTAAAATGGGGTAGGAGATCCGGATTTTGATTCCGGAATTTGCATCGAAACACCTAGGAATAAATATGGGTCGTGAACTGGTAAGTTCCATCAACCCACATTTATTTTGGCCTAGGTGATATGTAACGGGTTGTTCACATTTGGTTATGCGGTTCTGCGGCTTCGGTTATGTTTGAGGACCTGGCAAACACATTGGTGAGAGCCCATTGTGTTAGACCAGCTCTCATCAACCACCCTAAACGGGCGGAACCGTCATGACCCGAACAACCCGTTTAACCCTTCACGTGTCCGTTGTAGATGAGTTCTTGAACCCGATCGACCCCGCATAGCACGTGGAAGGGGATATCCGATCTCATCCCATTAAAATGGTGAAGATCTGTGTCCGTTGTAGATGACTTCTTAGACCCGTTGTAGATGACTTCTTGACTTCTTTGAACCCGGTTGTTGAATCAGGGGGTCTACCCATTTTTTGAACTGTGAACCCCAATGGGGTATAAGATATGGGGAAGAAGAAAACGTTGTGTATAACAGGGGTTGAAAATTCTGATCGAGTTAAAAAGAGCTTTAAAGCTTTAAAACGTCTTAAAAATAACTTTGGAAAACGGGAAACATCTCAAACGTCTTAAAAGGAGCTTTGGAAAACGGGAAACGTCTCAAACGTCTCAAGGTTTGAATTAAGGAATTAAACGTCTTAAAAAGAACTTTGGATAACGTGAAACGTCTCAAACGTCTCAAAGGTATTAATGAAACGTCTTAATTTTTTTTTAAAAACATGATAATAAAACCCGTAAACAGTTAAAGAAAATATAAAACATTATTATATTAAAAAAAAGAAATTACATACTAAACATTACATTAAAAAAAAGAAAAAAAAAACATTACATTCACAAAAAAAAACATCTAAATTCAAAAAACTTAAAATTATCAAAAAGGGGGTCTTCTTGTTAGAACCGGCCCTTAGTGAGATTCGAACCCGCGCCACCCGTGTATAACCCAAACGTCTTAACCAGTTTATCATCCGTCTCGGAGCTGCTATAACTTGATCTTATATTGTATATATATACTGGTTACCTTATATTAAACTATATTAATTAAAACATCTAAATTCAAAAACTTTATGAAACTTTATTGAACTTTGGAGACCGTGAAACGTCTCAAACGTCTCAAGGTTTAATGAAAACGTCTTAAATTTTTTTTTAAAAAGTGATAATTTCAGACGTCTCAAGCCGCGTTGAGGCCTCTCAAAGCCGGCTTCAAACGTCTCAAGCCATGCAAAAGTAGAAGCTTATCGGCTCAGCTTTTAAAACGTCTCAAGCAGCCGTCTGAGACGTCTCAGACGAGACGTCAAGACGTCTGAGCTGTGTCGGACACGTGGCAGGTTTTGGTTGGTCAGTCGCCAAGACGTTTGAGCATGTTTCAGACGTCTCCAAAAGACGTTTGACTTGGCCATTTTGGAAATGTTGACTCAATCTTGGCCATTTTGGCTATTTTCCCAAAAAAAAAAAAAAAATTCCTCAATTTCCAAAACTTGTAACTTTTTTTCATTAACCATATCTATATAAGCTACCTTTGGTAAGATAATAAGGGTATCTTGTTCTTAATATCGTGATCCGTAAAGTGCTGGGTGGCCTTTTAATTCAGTGTGCACCACTGGTGGAGAACGAACTTGCATTGATCATTTACGCACTTGTAAAACGACATGGCCATGATTTGTGTCACATCCATTGCATAAATCTTCAAACTTTGTAACATTATTGGATCGTGAATCCACAAATATCAGTGGATGTTCATGACTATTAGGCTACACGGTATTGGGACGTCCCCCTATCGTCTTGGATCGTCGCCGGGCGCTACACCGTGCCCCCCCCCCCCACCGTTCCCGTCCTAAACGGCACCAACTCGACGTTCTCGACGAGCACAAAATGACAAAAAACAAGTGGGGACCATTGCATATGACCGTTTAATAGGGGCGGACCTAAGCCCAGCCCAAGGTGGGCGGGCGCACCCCCGGGAAAAAAAAATTTAGTGCTAAATTCCGTCAAAAATCTCGTCCGCACCCCTTGGAATTTTTCGTCCGCACCCCATGGAATTTTCCGTCCGCACTCGTTGAGTTTTGGAAGCTTGAATGGAGCTTTAATGGTGGAATGAAGCTTTAATGGTGGAATAAAACTCTTTGAAGAAGATGAAGTTTAAAAAAAAAGGAAGAAAGAGAAAAGGAAATGCACTGGAATTTATAGATTTTTTTTTTCTTTTCCATTTTAACTTTTCACATATGTGCAAATTATCTAGTGGATGTATTGGTTAGTAGTGACCTGTGACCCTACTGTATGGTACATTGGTACGATAAAAAAAACATTATTTCGCAACTCAGGGCGTTGCATCGATCTTTGTATTAGTTCTGTACTTCATTTACAACCGGTCTCTTTGTCGGCTAGTGAGGGCTTAATATTTAAAGTTTTATATTGTAACACCCTTAATTGAAGTCAATTACAAATTAAACCTTCATGTTTTTTAGTTGAATTTAAAACAACCTAAAATTAATATCTCGTTATTAGACCATGGGTAATATTATGTAATATGTTATGGAACCATAAACTTGTAGATCAATTTGTTTGTGATAGCCTATAGGAACAATGAGCAGGGACGTTATGACGCGATTTCTCAAGAGGAAAGTTGATACGTCTTCCAGATTCGTTGATGTGGATACTTGCGTAATCGGATTGGCGATGAGAATTTAAGTGAATGTTGTATATGTTATATATGTTATATAGAGAAATAGTTGCTTAAGAAAGTATGTTTAAATGATGTTTTGGATAGATTTCAAAAAATGAAAACCCGTAGGACGACGTTTTAATTATGTTTGTAACAAGGTTTAACGTGTTTTTGATGATTATATAAATTTAGTTGTTTGTTTTACATGGCCCGACTCGACCCGAACCGACCCGATACGAACCGATTTTTTATTTATATACCTTGGGGCCTAAAATTTTTGAAAATGTTCCGCACCCTCATTGAAAAATTCTTGGGTCCGCCACTGCCGTTTAAAAAAAAATTTTAAATTTCAGAATTTGTATTAATTAAATAACGGCTATAATTCAACCAATTCACTTCCATTTTTATAAATACTCACCTCTTTAACCATTTTTTTCACAACTTTTCACCCACTACAATCTCATATCTCTCTCACATTTTATAACCCCTCTTCCCTTTTTACAAAAACTCATCATTTTTTTACCCGCTACCACCCGATCTCTCTCTCAAAAACTATCATGGCTTCACCTTCTTCAATTTCTTCCATCTCTTCATCATCTTCGTCTACATGGTATTCATCCTCTTCGGAAGAGGATACTATTATGCACAACATGATTATAAACGCGGCTCAGGTCTTCATTGCGGGTGATGAAGTGTCGTCCCAACGGCTAGCTAGACGAGCAAAATTAAACCGAGACCAAAAAGGTATTTTACTAATTTTTCCTTATTATGTTTTATATAGATTTGAAAATGTATTTTATAATTAATTTCATTTATGTTTCGCTTTAAATTTATAACCGCCCACGTTAAACTAGTAGCCGATTATTTTGCCGGACGAACCCGTGTACCCAGCCGAGATTTTTCGACGTCGGTTCCGCATGAGTCGTCCACTGTTTTTACGTATTGCAGGCGACATGGCCCAGTCTGATCCGTTTTTTACACTGCGAAACGACGCTAGGCGGCAAAGGGGTTTCAGTAATTTACAAAAATGTACATCGGCCATTCGCCAACTTGCATACGGTTACGCACCCGATGCATTAGACGAGTATATAAGGATGTCTGAAAGAACCGCACGTCTATGTTTGCACAAGTTTTGCGAATGGGTTGTCAAATTGTATAGCAAGAGATACCTGCGGAAACCGAACGCAAACGACGTTCAAAAGTTATATCAAGCACACGAACAGAGACATGGTTTCCCAGGAATGCTCGGGAGCATTGATTGCATGCACTGGCCGTGGCAGAACTGCCCAGTTGCCTGGCAAGGTCAGTATACTAGGGGAGATCATGGACATCCGACTATTATTCTAGAGGCTGTTGCGTCACAGGATCTCTGGATCTGACATGCTTTTTTTGGTCTACATGGTTCCCTCAATGACCTTAACATCATATACCAGTCACAGATATTTGAGGATGTAGTGGCGGGTACAGGTCCAGACACAAGTTTTACGGTTTCGGGGGTGGAATACAGGCGATGTTATTACCTAGCCGATGGAATATACCCAACGTACTCGACAATCGTTAAAACTATTCCGCACCGACATACGACAAAAGAAAAAAGTTTGCGAAGTATCAAGAGGGTGCGAGAAAAGATATTGAACGGGCTTTTGGTGTTCTACAAAAAAAAATGGCAAATCATTGAACATCTAGCACGTTCGGCTACACTAAAGCGGTTACGACACATTATGTACGCTTGTATCATCCTTCATAACATGATCATTGAAGACGAAGGTAGTGCGATATGCGAGTACGACGAAAACGCGTCTACTGGAAATACTGTTCCAGTTAGTGGGGAACAACAAGATTTGAATATGTCCGCTCAACGTAACGAGTACACAAATCATAACCTACAAGCAGACTTGGTTGAGTACATCTGGAACAACGCTCAAAACGAACCCGACGATGACATGGAAGACGAAGACTAGTAGCTTATTTTAATATATTAGGATTTTTTTAAGTTTATGTTTTTTTTAAGTTTATGGTTTTTTTTTTTAGTTTATGTTTTTTTTAAGTTTATGTAATATTTTTTAATAGAGAAAAATGCCCGGATAGTCCCTGTGGTTTCACCTTTTTTCACCTATAGTCCCTATCTTTCTAAAACTACTTGAATAGTCCCCAAGGTTTTCCGTTTTGTTCTCGGATAATCCCTGGGTCTAACTTCAGTTACTTTTCTCTGTTAAAATGATGTGAAATGACAAAAATACCCTTTCCTTTAAAATGCCAAACCACAGGGACTATCCGAGCATCTTCTTCATTTTTGTTTATTATATATTATACCCTGCCCCTCTCTCTCTCCCCTATCTCTCTCTCTGCAACCTCTTCTTCTCTCTACAACCTCCGCCACCCACCTCCACCTCCTCCATTGTCAACCACCTCCGCCCATCCACCGATATCACCCACCACTTTCGCCACCGTCAGCCATACAACCACAATGCCCATCTTCAAGAAACCCAACAGAATGTCCACCACAACATCCCCGTCACTGAACCACCGCCACAACCCCACCACCATTCCTTCTTCAACCCACGACGTTTGACATCTGATAACCACCGGTTTGAACATTAGATCTATATGCATTTGACAGATATCGTTAGAATTGTATCAGATATGGTGAAATCGATTGGAAGAAGTATTGGGGATCTGAGTGTAAATTAAGGTTAGGGTTCGAATAATCAGTTGATTCGTCAGATTTGTATATGTTGGCTACAAGATTTACAGTAAATGCGTGGCATATTTCCTGGAGATAAATTCATGGCAGAATATATAGCAACCAAATATCTAGCAATTTGAAATTGATTTATCTTTTCATATTAATCAATTTATCTTTTGACTCCCTTTATCACAATATATAGCAACCAAATTTTAGTAGTTTACTCTCTGTACATTACCAGATGTATAAATTCATGATACAAATATTGTTGCATAAATTCACATTCACATGGCAGAAGAATTTTAAATTGATTTAAATGGTATTGCAGATGGAGTGGTAGTGGGGTTGTGGTGGTGTGGCTGACGGTGGCGAAAGTGGAGGTGGGTGATGTCGGTGTATGGGCGGGGGTGGTTGACGATGAAGGAGGTGGAGATGGTGGCGGAGGTTGTAGAGAGAAGAAGAGGTTGTAGAGAGAGAGAGGGGGAGAGAGAGAGACAGGATATCATATATAATAAAAATATATTAAATTTATTTTTAAATAAAAAGAGAAAAATGCCCGGATAGTCCCTGTGGTTTGGCCTTTTAAGGAAAGGGTATTTTTGTCATTTCACACCCTCTTAACACCCACTTAACAGAGAAAAGTAACTGAAGTTAGACCCAGGGACTATCCGAGAACAAAACGGAAAACCTTGGGGACTATTCAAGTAGTTTTAGAAAGATAGGGACTATAGGTGAAAAAAGGTGAAACCACAGGGACTATCCGGGCATTTTTCTCTTTTTAATATTAATGAAAATATTGTGTTAGTTTATTTGTTAAATGTTAAAAAAAAAGTAGAAGATTAAAAAAAAAAAACATAAAAGTGGAGGGGAAGACTATGACTATGATCATCCTCCATACCCTATAATTTTGGGGGATGGACCATCATTGGGAGGAGTATAACGTAACGACTACGTGACGGATCATCCTCCCTTGAAGGACCATCACCATATCCTCTAGCCTTATGAGTTATGCTCATCTCGTAATTACTTTCTTTGGATAAAAGGTTTGTGAATATGTTGTAAGTTGCATGGGGGAGCGGGAAATCGAGAACATGAAACAAGTCTTTGTATACTTTATACTTTTCATGTGTTAAACCAACACCTGAAGAACCATTCAATGCTTGGTTATAACATAGCTGGAGCCGCTCAAAATAAAAAAAAAAATTGAATAGTTGGGGAAAAAAGTGATTTAGATTCAAAATGTAACATACTTTCAAAATTTACTTTCACTGAACTTCCTTTACATTTTAACATTGGATAATATACTCTCACATGTTCATGCAATGAAAATAAAAAAAAATTAATTTTTTTGGTAACGAAATATAGTGATTTTTTATAAAAAAAAATATTAAAAAAAAAATTGTGTGTGTTTTTTTGGTATTTTTTTGTAACGAAATATAATGATTTTTTATAAAAAAATATTAAAAAAAAAGTTGTGTTCACACTGGTTCTCACGGTTCTTGCAAGAAAAGGTGGTTCCTAACGGATCATTCTCCTATATATATATATATATATATATATATATATATATATATATATATATATACATATATATATATAGAGAGAGAGATAGAGAGATAGAGAGAGAGACAAAAGATCAAATACAAATAATTTTAACGTACAAAACATCCGAACTGAAGGTTTTGCTGAAAAAAAGCGGTGACATTTTCGTAATTATTTGTAATTATCAAAATTACTTTACAAATGATCTTGTAAAGTAATTTTGATCTTGTAGAGTAATTTTGTAAAATGTTCTTATAGAGTAATTTTGATCTTGTAGGGTAATAATCAAAATTACTTTACAAGTGTATCAAAATTACTCTGCATTAAAATTACTATACAAGTGTATCAAAATTATTATCTAAGTTTATCAAACAACATACAATTCAAAATTACCTTACAAGATCAAAATTACTCTACAAGAACATTTTACAAAATTACTCTACAAGATCAAATTTACTCTACAAGATCATTTGTAGAGTAATTTTGATAATTACCCTACGACCAAATAATTACGAAAATGCACCGCGGTTTTTGGCTTTTTCATCCCTTTCGTACGTTTAGTAAGTTAAAGTTATTTGTATCATAACTTTACTCTACCTTTTTAATGAACAAAATCAAGACTATTTTTTTTTACAAAACGAAGGTATTGGTGGTTGTGGGATTTGAGTGACTGAATCTACCATGGTAATTTACCTTATGTTTTTATTGTTATTGGTGTTATATCGAGTGTCGATGTTATGACGATATCGTAACTAACCAAAACAACACCGATCGAATTCCCTACCACTAACGAACCAAAAAGACAACAATCTATAACTACTGTTGCATCGTGCGAGGGAGTGCGGAAAAATCGATGTCCGGCACAAATTGCTGGATTACTACGAGCCTAGTTATGATAAAGGTTCAAGACATGCTACGCCTATTATATCACCAAAGCGTTTTGGGCTTAATGCTAGTGGATGAGAGGAGAGCCCCACAATTAAGTGTGCTCAGGTTGGAGTAGTACTAGGATGGGTGACTTCCTCGGAAGTCTCCATCAGGGCAACCAAAAACAAATCCGTGAGTTCCTGGATTGGCAACCTATCGGGCGCAAAGCGGACAATATTGGTGGTGCGAGGGGCCGGATGTTACATGTTTATTTCTGTAATGTAATAAAATGTAATTAAGACCTTTTTTTAACGTTGTGGATTGGTTTTAGTTTTGATATCTTTAAGAGTGACACGTCAGCCTGTTCCGGGTTGGGGTGTTACAATGAACGAACACGAGCATTTTTATTTTCTTAATGAACGAACATGAACAAAAAAATGTGTTCGATTATGTGTTCGTGTTCGGTTAAAGTTAAATGAACGAACACGAACATGCCGATGTTCGTGTTCGTTCGGTTCATTTACAGGCCTGGTCTTAGGCCTTTCGGTATAATTTAACCTATCTTAACTCCACCTAAGTGACACATCAAACATTTTTCTCCATTTCACTTTGCTTCATTCCAAGGAAATGGTTTAATCCAATTAACTTCATCTAACTCTGTTTTTAGTGGTTTTTGGTCTAAAAAGAAAAGAATAATTAATTTAATCTCTTAATATTGGGTTGAAGCTTGGAGTAGAGTTGAAGCTTGGTGCCGGTTGAATCCTATTTTTGCTTTCGATGTGACGGACCTTTTGCAAGTAGCGGAGACTCAAACAAATACGAAGGAAGCGAAACACATCTTAAGAGGTATCGTTTTTACTACAATGTGGGCGCTGTGGAATGAACGTAATGCTCGTATTTTTAATAACAAGTATCGAAGACCGGTTGAGGTTATGGAGATCGTAAAGTCGACGTCGTATTTTTTGATTCGGAATAGATCTAGGTGGAAAGATATAGAATGGAATAATTGGTGTAAATATCCTATGGATTTGATGTAATTTCGCTTGTTTGCCCGGGGTCCTTGTTTTGAGGACCGCTTGTGGTGTTTGAATGAAGTTTTCCTTTCAAAAAAAAAAAAAAAAATATTGGGTTAACATAATTAGCATACCATATCATTGTTAATACTTTAAATGTTAAATTAGACCACATAGCCATGAAATTAAAATAATAATTACAGTTGTGAGGGTAATATGAAAATTTTATAAACGAAAAGGCTGATAATAGAGTTTATGAAGTGAGATAACAATAAAAGAAAAGGCTGATAAGGGGACTGGGGGTGGTCCATCATGACACCCCCATCACGCGTGAAACAACATTGTACACCGCTGCCACCACCTATTATAACGCGTTAAACTTTCAACGCGTGGAAAGGATAATGCGTTGAAAAATGAAGATGACCGTTTGGCAAAGTTATGAACGTTGGGATTTTTTTTTTGAAGGTTTTTATATAAATCCACAAACCATTCCCCTAACTCACTTAAAAAATCAAAAAATTCTCCATTTCATTTCAAAAATTCTCCCACACAATCTAAAATTTTTTACAACACACATGGAAGGTTCAAGCAAGAGAGGTGCGAGTTCGAAAAAAAAAACCCGTAAAACCCAAGGTTCGAGTGAATCTTGACGAGCCAACGCGCTTTAGGTTGCAAGACGAACCCGAGCAAGCCCCACATTTCCACTGTTTAGTTGTTTTTTATTTTGCTATGTAATTTTGTTTTTAATTTTAATGAAATTTATAATTTAGTGTTTTATTGTTAATTTATAATTTAAAAAAAATTGTGAGTGATGGAATTACATCACTAGTGATTACCACCGTTATTAAAAAAAACTTGTGAGTGATAGAATAGTGGTTGATGAAATGGTACAACTTGATTGGATGTTTATGAGTGATAAAATTCTATCACTTGTTGACCACCCCCAACTACCCTAAGGGTGTCCGGAGTGGTAATCGGTAAAGGGTGGCAAACCCTTTTACCGAGTGGTAAACACCACCGCCAACAAGTGTTTAGTCACCAAAGTTTGCCAAATCGGTGGTGGCATGCCGAATCGGTGAGGGGAGGAAGGAGAGAGAGAGGGTATTGTGGGGTGAGGTCCAATCCAATCTCAACCAATCACAATTTTTTCTTTTTAAAAAAAAAATAGTTTACCACTTCACCAAGTTTCTAAACCATTGCCAACACTTTTCACCAAAGTTTAAACACTTTTGACTGATTGACATAGCGCGCTCTGATTGGTCGGTTTTTGGTTTGCCACTCAAAGTGTTTAACCACTCCCTACACCCTAATAAAGTTTATGTAGTGAGATAGAGATACATAGAATAGACAGATATATATAGGAGTGTGATTGATAATGTTGGTCAAACTAGGCAGGTTTGAAAATTGTGTTTTCATAAGAGGACAAAAAACTTTAATCAATGTTTTCCTACGTATGCAAAAACACCCCAAGTACAATGTTTTCGTCTATATTTACAAGCTTTCACTGATGGGCTTCTCCACCATATGTTCCCAGAGTAAGGTT
>JARYGA010037847.1:0-26344 GCA_030545235.1 Helianthus tuberosus | reverse complement strand
GTACTATCAAGATTTGCCTAGATTCTGCGAATCTTTGCGTTGACCACGACCCCGTGTCCGCTGGGCACGCCCCCGTGGTGGGTGATAGAAGCTTCTACAACTTTGTCTTTTCTGCAGACACTTGGGCACGCCCCCGTGCTCAGTGAGCACGGGGTGTGTTCAGCCTTCTGTTCTCTTGTTTTTGCTTGGGGAGATGCTGTCGAGGGGTCGGGCATGCCACGTTTATTCCTTTTCTTGTATTATTGTTAGATTTGGCTGCATTTTTGCTTCTTTTGTTCATTTGGGCTCATTTAATCCTGAAAATACAAAAGGAAGACAAAAACACACTTTTTCCAACATTAGTACTAAAAAAAGGTTAGGTTTATGGCACATTTGATGTAATTTATATGTTGCATTTTGCACACATCAACGGCCCGCGCTGAGTTCTGCAGATATTGCTAAAAATAAAAAAAAAAAATCCTAAAAGAAAGAAAAAAAATGCTAAAAAAAATAGGTTGTTGATTTTAAACTTACTTAAAATCCTTGTGTCCCCGGCAACGGCACCAAAAACATGGTGCATGTCGAGCGTGATATGATTTTATAAATATTTTAAGTTCGTTTTACACATTAGTAAAGTTTTAAATTTATAAAACACGATATTGTATTAACACTAAACGCACACTTGGGCAAGTGCACCCATCGCGAGCGTAGTATAGTGTTGGTAAGATACCGAGGTCGTCCAAGGACACAAGAGCTTTTAATACCGGTTTATTGTCAATGTCTAATCGCTCTAAATTTTTTAAAATAGTTTTTAAACATGAAAATAAATCTAAAAATTAAAAGATAAATAAAATGAAAAAATAAATAGACAAGATAGAATCACTTGGATCCAACTCATCTTTAATGTACCCTTTGATGATTTTCGCACTTTCGGACTTTTTAAGAGATTATCTTAGTTATAGTAGTAGGCCCCACTTTTGAAGATGACGTTACCCTCAACCCAGTGGTTTGAGTCAGCATGGATACAATCCCAAAGGGTCGGAATATTGAAATATAATTAAATAAGTTATTAATGCGAAAAGTGGTAGGCCCCTCTTTTGAAGGTGACGTTACCCTCGGCTAAGTGGTTTGAGTCAACAAGGATACAATCCCAAGAAGCCGGTTTAATGATTTAATAGTAGTTTACATATGAGGGGTTTAAGCTATTCACACCCCTGCCATCGAATACCTTGGGGGCATTGAAGGAGGTCCTTGTAAGCTTGAACCAAGTCCTCGTAGGATCTAGACACTGAACGAGACAAGAACTTTACCAAACCACCCTTCTAACCCTCTTCCAAGTAGTTAACGTGCTTTATATAGACCGTAAAGACACGAATGAGCAAATCAATGACATCATGAAGAAATGGTAAAGAAAATTCACTTTCAACATAAGAAACTAGCTATTAAAGTCATTAATACATACCCAATTAAAAAGTGCCAAAAGATTAAAAATCAAAAAGTAATACATTAAAGACTTGTCTTCACCAAGTGATGTAAGAGATTAGCCAAGCATGGCCTTTGATTGACAAAAACTCTTACTATCAATCTTGGATCCCGAGACTACTACACACTCTAAAGATGATAGATGGATGATGGTGGTGGGTGTTGGTGTTGTAGTGGTGGTGGAGTGGTGGCAAAGTGAGAGAGAAGTGGTTTGCCAAGGGATGCCTTTGAAGTGAACCAAGCACCCCTATTTATAGCAAGAACAGTACCCGGCGACGGCCCCGTGTCCATTGGGCACGGCCCGTGGCCAGCTTCTTCTCTTCCTTCATTAATTGCAGCTGTCAGCAGAGGGCCCCACACAACCTCGTGGCTTCAGGACACGGCCCCGTGGTCAACTCTTTGCTGTACTATCAAGATTCTACATATCTAAGAGTTGACCACACCCCATGGTGAGCTGGGCACGACCCCGTGGTAGGCGTAGAAGCTTCTGCAGTCTTTGTCTTTATGTGTGACATCTGACCACGGCACATGCCTGGCTGGGCACGGCCCCGTGGTCAGCTTCTGTTTTCTTGTTTTTGTCTTGGGAGATGCTGCCGAGGGGTCGGGCATGTCACGTAATTCTTCTTCTTGTATTTATGTTGGTTTTGGCTGCTTATTTGTTACTTTTGTTCTTTTAAGCTCATTTAGTCCTGTAAATTCAAAAGGAAGAAAGAAACACGTTTTTTTCCAATATTAATACTAAAAAGGGTTGGTTTTATGCCTCTATTGATGTAATTTATATGTTGTATTTTGTACACATCACATATGTAGCTGTCAAAAAAAGTAAACTATGTATCTGTAAATAATGTAACATATGTAGCTGGCAGAAAATGTAACATATGTAACAAAATAAATGGACAAATAGATTGCATATATTATAAAAAAAATATTACTATCAAACTTAAACTTTACAAAAGTGTTTTATATGAACTTAAATATACAAAAATGATCCAAAACTATCATAAGTTAACAAAAATCTAACTATGCTTCACTTCTTGATAACCATCTTCATCTTGAACACAAAACATCCATTCACCTATGAACAAGACAAGTACACTAGTATTAATCTCCTGTAGTTAACCTTGTTAACCTTCTATGTAACATGTGTACATGCATAAAGTTTTGATGGCGGTAACAACTATATGTAAGATGTGTAATGTGGCTATGCATGTGTTACCTCTCTGGTGTAACACATGTTACAAACATATGTTATATATTTGCAGCCCCCTTTGTGCCCAAAAAAGGGTTGTGGTAACTATAAGTAACATGTGTTGTTAGTACATATAAGTAACTTTTTATTTGTAAAATAAATGAGATTTTTTGAATAAATTATGAAGTTTTCAAAGGTAATGAAAATGTGTATCCAAGTGAAGTTTATACAACAACAACTAACGACCCATCTAAAAAACATTTTTGTATTTAAACTCACTATTACGTTAAATATAAATGTATAACACCTTGTATGCAACATATATTACCCCGAAGTGTAACACGTGTTACAACATATAGGATAAAGAATTTAGAATGTAGCTGGCAGAAATGTAACATACATAGCTAATTATGCCTGCAGAAAAAACATGGTTTTTTATTTGTGAAATAAAAGAGATATTCATATTAAATTTTGGACTTTCTAAAAGTAATGAAACTGCGATATCCGAGTGAAGTTTATACAAAAACAACTAAACCAACAAAAAAATTGAAACATATACTGTAACAATTATGGATTTTCAAACTAATTATTTACCATCAATGGTGATGTCCATTTTAAACAAAACCAGAAAACAAAATAAACCAAATCCAATTCATAAACCCTATAAAAATCCAGCCCACAACCTCCCCCCTCCCCCCCGACCGCAAAAAATCAACTAAAAACAATCATTAACTCCAAATCGAAGGGACAAACAATTTAGAAATTCAACGTTTATCTTCGTAAAAGAAATATCAATCAACTTTGAAGAAAGAAATTGGTCACACCAAAATTTCTTCTTGGTCTTGATTTAAAAATTGAAATAAACAAACTATGCTCTAATTTTAAATATATCAAACATCATAAAAAGTATAAATCTAAAAAAATTACGTAAATAAAAAAAGTAAGATCTTTAAACTTTTTTCTCTCTCACACACTTGTATTCTTGGTGTCTAGATGGATAAGATGAAGATTGTAGTTTCTCTCTCCAAAACATTAGTTTTCTCTCTCTAAAAATATAAACAAAGATGTGATGAAAGCAACTCCTTCCTTCTTTTCTTTGAGAGCTTTGATGGTGGCTTCGATCTTCAGATCTGGTGGCTTCAATAGAAAGGGATGAGTACAAGATCTAGATCTAGTCTTTAAGAAATGGCTTCTTTAGATCTGGCTTCCTCGATCTTCAGTTCGGGTGGCTTCAATAGAAACAGACGATGAACAACGAGGAGGAAAGTACTCTTCAAGTTTTGCAAGAAAATCAAGAGGTTGATCCATTCTCGATTGAAACTTGAAAACAAATGTGAGTGAAGGTTGGTGAGTGATAATAAGATAAAAGAAAAGAGGGTTGCTAAGTGAAGGACAAAAGGTGAAAGATTAGTGAGAAATGACTTGTACTATAGAAAGATCTCTCATTGCAAGTACATGATGCAAAATGACTATACTACCCTTAAATGCAAGGATATGTTAACTTAAAAAAAAAGTGGATGTGGCTTAATCTTAGCCATACAATTGAGTTTGCTAGGTTTTTTCATTAGAGGAGGGTTTCTACTCAATAATTACATTATATATATATATATATATATATATATATATATAGGATAAGGATCCGTTAGGAATCACTCTTTATTGCGAGAACCGCTAAATAGATTTTTTTATGTTTTTGTATGTGGGAGGTGGGGGGGGGGGGGGTGGTGGGTGAGGAGTATTTAGGTTTTTGGGTTGTGGTGGGGTGAGGGGTGGGTGTTTAGGTTTTGGGGGGTGGTGTGTGGGTTTATTTTGTTGTGTTCATATTGGTTCTCGTGATTCTCGCAATAAGAGTGATTCTCAAATGAACCCTACCCCATATATATATATATATATATATATATAGGGTGAGAGTTGGCTACAAAATCCATTTTTCCTACAAAGTGTAAAAAGTCATAAAACACCATAATATCAACCATAAAACACACTCAAAACTCACAAATAACATAGTGAACATTACCAAAATGCCATAATTGTGGGTTTTGTGTAGTGTTTTGGATGATAAGGCTTTGATTATCGAGTGACTAACATTAGTGTGTTTTATGTTGATTATCATGTTGTTTTTATATTCATAGTTCTACGATGGTGTGTTTGAAGTTTTTATGGACTGTTAGGGTTTGTATATTGTGTTTTAGTGAGACTCATTTTGTTATTTATGGGTTTTAAGTGTGTTTTATAGCTAAAATTGTGGTGTTTTATAACTTTGTACACTTTGTAGGAAAAATGGACTTTGTAGCCGAACCCCACCCTATATATACATACATATATATATATATACATACATAGGTAAAGAGTAAGGTACAAATTACCTTATCGTACATTATATACGCTAACATAATAGCCATACACGTGTCCTGATTGGTTTTTCATATATAGGGTTAAATGAGACAATTAATTCAATCATCTGAGGGTAAATTCGTCTGTTCATTCAATCAGTGAGCGAGAAGTTCGTTACACTAATATCCTAGTATTTATCATTCGAATCAATTTCAAAATTTTCATAATTCTCAATTTGCAGTTATCGTTCTTCTGTGTTAGGTTTTTATTTAGTTGTTTTTTTTCGATGGATCCACAGAGCAGCAGTGGACGTGCAAATGTTTTTGATGTTGAAGAAAGTCGACCGATCGGTGATCATGCTCAATTATCTGCATATCAGAGAGTTTCTATTGAGGATGTTTTAAATCCGCCATCTGCAAATTCAAATCCAATTGCAAGTTCAAGTGCTCTAAACGATTGTTTTAATGGTAATTATGTTAATTCAGATCTCTAAATTGTTCGTATACCTGTTTTTTGTTTAATCGCTCCTCTGATTTTACATTTTTGTAACTGTTTTTTGAAGATTGAATGTTGAGTATATTTTTGACATGAAAGCAACATGTACAAATTCGCATGTTATTAGTCTTTCAATTCGCATTTGATGTTTTTTCCCTAAGTATTTCGCATGCTATGGTTTATAAATCGCATAGATAAATCAGATTAATCATAATCATCAATCTCGCATGTTTTCTTCATAGATTTCGCATGTTTTTTATTTTTATGATTTGATTCATTTAGATGAAAGGGTTTACACTCCGGAGGTTCAAGCATCAGCTACACCTGTGGTTGGAATGCAATTTATCTCTATTGAACAAGCATATGCGTTTTACCAATCATATGCTAAGTTGGCTGGTTTTTCTATTCGGAAAGGTGGTGAAGTAAATAGTGGTGGTATAATCAAAACTAAGTATTTTGTTTGTTCTAAAGAGGGACATAAGCCAATGTGTATTGACGATCGTTCGAAGTCAAAAAAGCAATTCAAAACAAGGAACAGGGGGACTATTAGAACTGGATGCAAAGCTCAACTTATGATTTGCACTGTGGATGGTAGATTATATACAGTAAAGAGATTTGTTGATGGCCATAATCATAAGTTTGTATGTCAAGATGATATTCACATGCTTCCAGCTTACAGACAATTGTCAAATGTCCAGGAGGAGATGGTATGGGAACTAGGCACTTTAAACCTTGGTCCTGTCAAAGCTTTCCATATAATGAGGAAACGTTATGGTGGTTTCGAGAACGTTGGTGCCACGGTTGATGATTGCAAAAATTTTAGGAAGCGAATTAACAGCTATATAGGAGAATATGATGCTGACATGGTGATTAATTGGATGACTGACAAAAAACAGTATTTAGCTGATTATTCGTTTGAATATTCTGTTGATGATGGCAAACGTTTAACTGGTTTGTTCTGGGCTGATGGTTTATGCAAGCTTAACTATATGGAATTTGGGGATGTGATATCCTTTGATGCAACTTTCAAGACAAACAGGTTAGTGTTTGAAGACAAACAAGTTTTTTTTTTAATATTTTTCGCATGTTATATTTCTTCATGAGATGTGTATATCGCATGTGTAAAGTTGGTGTTGATTATATCGCATGTTAAACTTTTGTTTTCGCATGTGTTTTTTTTTAATTCGCATGTTTTTCAACGTATTTTCGCATTTGTGGTGCAGGTACAAGATGGTGTTTGTCCCGTTCACTGGCATTGACAACCACTGTCGAAATGTAACATTTGGAGCTGGGTTGTTGGCATCGGAGAGCATTGAATCATATAAATGGCTTCTGAATTCATTTTTAAAGTCATTTGGTCAGCAGCCAAAGGTTGTAGTGACTGATCAAGACCCTGCTATGAAACAGGCTATTGAGGAGGTTTTCCATGTCAGCAGACACAGATTGTGCATGTGGCACATAATGAAAAAAGTGGCAGATAAGGTATAGTATGCTATATTGTCTTCTGTTAGTGTTATTTTTTTGTATATCATATATTTTTTTGTTATAGGTTGATATAAAAAGCATTTATTTGTCATAGGTTGGTCACGAGTTGTGCAATAACGATGAGTTTAAAAGGAGGATGTGCGACATTGTATGGACTGATTCGATTGAGCCCGAAGAATTCGAGAGACAGTGGAAGTTGGTGATGATTGAGTTTGGTCTCACAGAAAACAAATGGATCGATGATATGTTTGTGATGAGATCCATGTGGATTCCGGCTTTTTACCGACACGAGCCAATGTCGGGACTTATGAGAACAACATCAAGATCAGAGAGTGAGAACCATTTTTTCTGCCAGGTGTCTAATTCACAACTCACTCTCGTAGAGTTTATGAATCATTTTGACGGTGCAATGGATGTCCAACGTTTTAATCATAGAAAAAATGATCATATTTCAAGATATATTGAGCCTGGATTTGACCGGAACTTCTTTGGAAGCAGATGCTGCTAAGAGATTCACCAGGTCTATATTCCTTGATCAGCAAATAGAGATTTGTGGTACAATTTCTGAATGTCTGCCGATGGACACCAAAGTAGAGGGTTCACAGATCAGGATAATGTTGAAGGACTTTAAAGCACATGGAAATGGTTTATTGGAGGTATTATAATACATGCGAATTTATTATGTTACACATGCAATTTTAAAGTTATCCCTTTACATGTTTGTAAGACATGCGAATTTAATATGTTACGCATGCGATTTTAAAACTGATTCATTTACATTTTTTTAAGACATGCGAAATTGTCATGTTTCACATGCGAATTTAATTTTGAATATATATTTTTTTTGTTGGTTTTTACTAGGTGTGGTTCAAGAACCTTGAAAATGATGTAACTGCACAATGTAGCTGTTTGCATTTTGAGCAGTATGGGCTGCTTTGCAAACACATTTATTTCCTTTTCAAGATGTTTGGGGTTAAAGAAATACCAAACAAGTATGTTACGAAGAGATGGACGAAGGATGTTGTTCCGAATGAGTTAAATGTGAAGTACAATCTAAATGTGGGTGGCAAGGATGTGCAACACAAGGCTAAACGGATTGCTCGTGAAATCATCCACACAGGGGAGTATTTGGTTAGCAATTTGATTTCCGACCTCGATCAACTTGTTTTAGTGAGGGATCAAATGATGCAGCTCAAAGAGAGAGTGGATCAGAGTCGTATAACCAAGCAACTTGATCCAAAATTTGACCGATTTTCCAAGTTGATTGGTTATCAACAACCCGTAACTAATGCTCCTCCTACTGTCCGTGTGCCGGCTGGTATAAGAAACAAAGGTCGAGGCTCGCATAAAAGGATTAAATCTAAGAAAGAACAAATGATCAGCCGCAAGGGGAAAAGGCCAAGGACATGTAGCGTATGTAATGTAAAAGGTCATGACATTCGGACTTGTGAGGAGCTGAAAGCCAAACTACAAGGTAAACAGCAAAAAAAGAAGAAGAAGGGCATCCAGATTGAAAATGTTGCTAGAGACAAAGACAATGAGGTTGAAGATGATGAAGAGGAAGATGAGTTTGAAGATTACAGTAGTGATGATGGATCTGAAGAAGAAGATCAGTGGGAGGAGGTTTCGGAAGATGATGAGGATGAGTAGTTTTTTCTAAATGGACATGCAAATTTATACGAAACACTTGCGATTTTTATATTCATCTGTTTATATTTTTTTCACATGCGATTTATAATGTACAAACATGCGATTTTATATGATTCAGTTTATAATAATTCTAACATGCGATTTTCACTTTTATTACATGCGATTTGTTGAGTTATATTTTTTTCATGTGACAAACAGGGGCAATATCATTCATGCGATTTAATATTTTTATAAGCAAGCATTATAAGTGTTCTAATTATATAATATGTGTTCTAAATACATACCCAAAATATAATAATAGTTATTGTCTAACACGGCCATTACCAAAAAAACGATTAAAAAGAGTTTTTTAGTTACTTGGAGTAAATATTTTGTCACGTTCAGAAGAGCTGAACTCCATCTTCTCCTTCACAGTGTTCAGAGCATCTGTCAGGAAAGAGAAGGTCAAGTCATCAGCTCGAGATTGCTCTTTTATGTGATCCAAAGCTCTGTCCTTGAAGCTTGATGGTGGTTCTTGAAGTAGGCGTTCCCATATATCTTGATTTTTCTTGATTTGTTCAAGAATTTTACCCTGCACATCAAGAACCAGATGAGAAGAGTTGACATCAGTGCTTAGTTCTGTCAACGTGCGAGTTGACAATAGTTCTTTGATTGCAATGTTTTTGATTTGTTCTGAATCATCAGATGCCATTTTTGTTTGTATGTTTTGTGTGTGTTTTTGATAATCTTCTATGTATGACTTAATATGGAAGGTAGTTATATCTAGGTTTTTTATATTAATATAGTAAATTTATTATGTAGGTAGGGTGGTAAGTTCAATAGTAATTATTGTAAAATTGATCATTACATGTCATTTTACAGTCACATCGGTCATAAATCAAGTATTTTTTATAAATCAAGTATTTTTAGTTTTTTGGATTCGTTATTTGTTTTTTATAGTTATTTTTTTATTATTTAATTTTTTTTTTGCATTTTTAAGAGAAAGCAATTTTTTAATTGTTTTTGCACTGTTTTTTATTCGAAATCGCATTTGAATGGATACAAATTCGCACACTATATAAAATCTCAAAGAATACTTAACATTTTACTGAAATCGCAATGCTTTATCATGAATTCGCACACTATATGAAATTTTAAGGAATACTTATCTTTTTTATCGTAATCGCATGTACATTGATATGAATTCGCACACTATATGAAATTTGAAAGAATTTTTTTTAATTTAAATCGCATGTGCATTGTCAATGAATTCGCACATGATCTCACAACCTGCATCATCTTCTTGATTAATTGTTATAATTTCGATTTATAAATTCATCAGAAGTTTACAAAAGTGTCCATCGATTTGTGTTAGTTCATAATTTATAAATTCATCAGATTTTCATTTTTCACATAAGGATTTGGTGAATAGGAATCGATCGATTTTGATTAATTGTTATAATTTCGATTTCGGTTTTGATTTTAGAATCTTACGTTATGATTTTTGAGGTTTTTGTTTGCTGATTATCAAGGGTTTTGATCTCGCATTAGACGATTTTAACCTTGGCGGTTACTTTGTATTAATTTTAATTTGATAAATTTAATAGTAAAACACGCTGTTTAAATCAGATGATCTGACGGTTGTGGATGAAGCGTACATAATGTACGATTAGGTTATTTGTATGATAACCGGCCTATATATATATATATATATATGTGTGTGTGTGTGTGTGTGTGTGTGTGTGTGTGGAGAGGATCATGAGAAAACTACATATAAATGAGAAAACTAAAAAAGTAACTAAAAAACATACCAATTTTTTTTACAAAAAAATCGCTACTTTTTATGTGTAATTTTTTTTTAAAAAAAAAAAAGTTGTACTGCACATGTGCATTATATGTATATGTTGCACACGTGTATTATATACTTAAAGTTAACTTTTAAGTTTAGTTTAGCTTTAAGGTTAGTTTATTTTGGGGGTTAAGGATTAGGATTAGGTTTAGCTTTTTGGGTGTGTATGTGTGTGTGTGTGGGGGGGGGGGGGGGGGTTAGGTTTTTGAGGTGTTTACATTTAGGGTTTAGTTTTAGGTTTTTTTTTTTTTGGGGGGGGGGGGGGGGAGGGTTAGGTGGTTCAGGCTTTTTCGTATTAATGCTTATATGCAGTACAACTTTTTTTTTTTTTGAAAAAAAGTTTTCTTTATATATAAAATATAGTCGTTTTTGTTAAAAAAAATTGTTATGGTTTTAGGTTTTTTTACAGTTAATTTTTTGGTTTTCACATTTAAACTAGTTTTCTGGTGATCCACCCCTACATATATAGAGAGAGAGAAAATGTACTGTACAATTGGTCTTAACGTACGAGCATACGTGATGTAGATTCCGTGTGTTATAATCCTCCCGAACTAAAACCCGCAATTTGAAAACAACCAAAAACCGCATGTTATTTGTATCCACAAGCCGCATGTTATTGTTTTCCAAATCCGCATGTTATACAAATCACGCCTAAGCCAAATCTGCATGTTACTTTCTCATCGCGTACACATCGTACGCTAAGGGCAATTGTACGTTAACTAACCCCTATATATACATATATATATATATATATATATATATATATATATAGATATAGGGGATCGCTAGAATGAGAACCACCACGAGTTATGAGAACCACGAGAACCGCGCCCCGCGGGTGGCCGTTGACCACGAATTTTTTTTTACACCTAGATCCGTATATTTTAGGACCGGGTGTAAATTTTCGGTTCAAACTGCGCGCCCGAGGGGGTAGTTTTTTACGCCCAAAGTTTGGGTTTTTTTAATTTTTCTTTTTTTTTTAACCAAACTTTGGGCGTAAAAAACTACCCCCTCGGGCGCGCCGTTTGAACCGAAAATTTACACCCGGTCCTAAAATATACGGATCTAGGTGTAAAAAAAATTTCGTGGTCAACGGCCACCCGCGGGGCGCGGTTCTCGTGGTTCTCATAACTCGTGGTGGTTCTCATTCTAGCGGCTCCCTATATATATATATATATATATATATATTGAGGCCGGTTATTGTACAATACCCCTTATCCTACAAATTGTACGCGATGACCTTAGCCGTTAGATCTTCCGTCTATCAAACCCGGACTCCACAAACCCGGACATGTTCATAAAGTCGCATGGGACTCACAAACTCCGACTCACAAAAATGGTTGTTCGCATGTTATGTCCAAAATCGCATAGCTTCCCAACCCTGACATTTTGATAAAGTCGCATGGGACTCACAAACTCTGACTCACAAAAAAAGGTTGTTCGCATGTTATGTCCAAAATCGCATGGCTTTACAAACCCTGACAATTTTATAAATCGCATGGACTCACAAACTCTGATTCACAAAAAAGGTTGTTTGCATGTTATGTCCAAAATCGCATGTTATGTCCAAAATCGCATGGCTTCACAAACCCTGACATTTTCATAAACTCTGACTCACAAAATGGTTGTTCGCATGTTATATTTCCAAAACCCTGACATTTTCATAAACTCTGACTCGCAAATGGTTGTTCGCATGTTATATCTCCAAAATCGCATGGTGATAAACTCGGACTCACAAACTCGGACACTAATCGCGTACGCATAGGAAAATGAACCAGGTACACGTGTAGGGCTGTTATCCTCGCGTACGTAATGTATGATTAGGGGATTTGTATTCTACACTTCCTATATATATAGATTTTTAAAAGTTTTAATTTTTTTTTATTTTTAAGTGCCCCCACTTTCTCTCTTCTTCTCGTTAAGCCATCAACGTCCCCCATCATTCACCGTTGGTAACACTTCTATGGGCGGTGTGCCATGCTGGATCACGCTGTTAAAACGCCACCTCACCTGGGGCGTCATCTGATAACGAGTAGCCTAACCAAAATGAAATTTGGATGGGGTCGAGATGGGGGCCAGGGTGGGATACGGGGATCTGCGTAGGGACTCTAGTTCACGTGGGTGTGTTCATTTAACATTACATAAGACGATGGTACAACTCCCGTAAGCTCACCTCCTGTCATAATGTACATATCCAATTTTTATACCCACCGATAAAGATTCTCTATGCTTACACTTTTATCTTGTCATCCATTTCTACATAGCTGATGCCACGTAGTCATAGTTGAATGGAACCCTTGTTGTCATTTATTGATACTATAGGTTTCAATAAAGTTAATAAATTTTGATAAGAATCCATAATTTGATTAAACTAGGTAGTAGGTACAAAGAAAAAACTAAACTTGACGGTCAAAAAATATTGGAAGACGTATATAATAAGGTATGTTATTGGATATGTGATGTGTCGTATTATTTGCACACCTTGGGGATTAAATCGACACCCTCAATACGCATCGTATAGGCCTATACGATGCGTATTGATGTGGGTTCAAACTTCTATGTCTGCCAAAGACTGCCATTGTCCCCTACCAAAAAGTAATACGCATCGTATAGGCCTATACGATGCGTATTGAGGGTGTCGATTTAATTTTTTAATTTTTGCAAGGTAGCTTCTTGTCACGCGGTTGCTTTCCGTCACGCGAACGAAGAATCAACACTTTATACATTTGTCGGTACTCAAACATCTAGGAAACATTATTTGAGAATACCCCTAAATTTATCGAAGCTGTAGAATGAGATCCTCCACTGTTGGGTTATCATCTTTCAATCCCATTTTCCCTAAATTTATCGATTCTATTTTTCAACAGGGATGTAATGCAATGATTCCTCTCAATTGAATAGACCGACACTTGCTTCATAGGACTCACTTGAATCGTCTCGAATATAATAACATTGTATTTATCACGAAAGTACTGAACAACCGAGATAACAGCTCCGGTTTCATCAGCGGCATTTGGAACAGGAGAGTTGAAAAACTGCAATTGGAATTGATCTTGGAACAACATACTCTTGTTACCATATGACACATGATAAAAACGCTTCTCTAGACAATCTGGGATTATGTTCCGCAAATTGGGAAGCATATATTTGCTTCAAGATTTACGTCTGATTTCCATGTTTGATCACATTTGACTTCATCTGCGGCAGTCCACTGACTTTCTTCCCCCGTGTCTGCACAGTGATCTTCATATTCTTGGTTCAATACCAACTCTTCTTTAGTAGTGTTTGTTTGAGAACCTGATTCAGATACACAACGGTTCTCCAATTCCAGATCAGTAATGTAAGGAGAAGCGTTGAGATAACGGACATCCATCAAGCTCAAAAAGAAAACTTGTGTTTCCCATAGTCACAAACGATTGTGATTTGTATTTCCCATAGCCACCGTTTCCGTAGTAAAAAACGATTGCGGTTTTGCACATTCAATCTTCATTGCTTCATTATAATTAATAATGCGGTCTTAATTGAAGATGTAATTGCAAGACTGTTTGGCGGGCTTCCAATGCTCACACATGGTGATAAACAACGCTGATATTGAACGGATTATTGAACCAACTACTCGAAATCCCTTTCGTTTCTCGAAATTGAACGGATTATTGAACCAAGAAAATCATTGGACTGCCGCAGATGAAGTCAAATGTGATCAAACTTGGACATCAGACGTAATTCTTGAAGAAAGATCCGTGGGCCCTATTGTCGGATCTGTGACTCCATGGAAGATGTGATTAAGGTAAGCGTGTCGTGTCATGTGTCATAAAACATAACATAATCCGAGATTGTCTAAAGAAGCGCTTTTATCATGTGTGATCCAGAGGTCGGTCTCGGGTGGACATAAGATCCGTGGGCCCTATTGTCGGATCTGTGACTCCATGGAATATGTGATTAAGGTAAGCGTGCCGTGTCATGTGTCATAAAACGGAACATAATCCCAGATTGTCTGAAGAAGCGCTTTTATCATGTGTGGTCCAAAGGTAGGCCTCGGGTGGGCATAAGATCCATGGGCCCTATTTTCGATGACATGATAGATAAAGATCTTGACGCGAAACGAAAGGGATTTTGAGAAACCAAGGGTGTATACAGATCTCTATTCGGTCATCTTTCCAAGCTTTTACACACGAATATGTGGTTCCCAATTTGCGGAACATAATCCCAGATTGTCTAAAGAAGCGCTTTTATCATGTTTCATATTAGATGCATATCACATGTGAGAAACTAGCTAGGGCTAGACCCCTCAAGTTGTCATTTGATAATCACACCTGTTTCCTACAATCCCTGTTTCCAACTGCTCGAAATCCCTTTCGTTTCTCGGGTTCGCATTCGACACAACACAACAAAAAATAAACTTCAAAAAATCAATGTCTTGATACGCATCGTATAGGCCTATACGATGCGTATCAAGCCCGCCGCCAGACATAACCTGCACCTGTCAGCCTGCCATGTTTTTTACTTTATTTCAATACGCATCGTATAGGCCTATACGATGCGTATTGAATTGAAAAGGTGTGCGGGTAGACAGGTGGGGTGTGCCATTAGAAAATCCCTATGTGATTAATATTAAAAAAAAACTAAGGTAGTGTTTGTTATGTAGGAATGAGAGGCGGAATGGAATGGGTCATTACGAGGGAATGAATAAAAGGGTGTTTGGTTGATCAAAGGAATGGAGTCACCCATTCCATAAGGTATTCCATTCCCTCAAAATCATTCCATCCACCCCTCATGTTTTGTTTCCATTCCATCCCCTCTTGCACCATTCATTAACAACACCACAACCCACCACCTTTGCCACCACTCACTACTGCTACCACCACCACCATCACCACCACCACCACCACCGACGCCTATCGTCGCCACCACCCACCCGCCACCGCCGCCACCAAACCACCGCCTCCAACAACCACCACCGCCGCCAACAACCACCACCCCCGCCACCAGCCATCGCCGCCACCAACCACCACCGCCAGCAACCACCGTCGTCGCCGACGCCGCTCGCCGCCACCAACCACTACCACCGTCGCTGTCACGGCCCCCGTCCTGGTTTTACCCGGTCCAGGAGCCGCGGGACAGAAACCCGTGGTAATTATTATGTTGGCAGCGGAATTTTTAACAGGATCTTTTAAAACTCGAAAATGCCCAGTTATCTTATTTCATAATTTGGGGATAACACCCGTAATTTACGATAAAGGTGATTTCACCGGGAAATCCCTGTTTTTACAAAAACATGTTTCTTGATTTTATTGACCCACTTCCTCAAGCTTGTAGTGCTACACGACACTTTTTCCTGGATCACAGCAGATCACCTGAAAATGTTTTAAAAAAGTTTTATCAGCAGGGAAATACTGGCGAGTCACTCAAGTTTCACAAAACGACACATTGTTATAATATACAGTATTAAGGGTGATTACATTGTTTCTATCAACCAATTACCCCAAATCGGTATTTGTCACTCGACTGTATCGGTGACTATGGTCAGATCACCCATTGGCTAACTCGTTGTCCAATGGTGACGGGTATCAAGTAATGTATACAAAACCCCACATACCTGCAGTAATTGAAGATTACAAAGACTTAATCCCTGTAATTATAACTTTGAAAACAAGTAGAGTTTTAAGAAAACAATTTGATAAAAAGAGAATGACTCACATTGCAAGTTTAGACGGGCAGCGTTTAGCCTACTGATTTTAGCCTTGTTAACCTAATTCAAATAACAATGCACACGCAAACTAGGTCAGTAACTTAATACAACTTTTACGACAACTCACGAGATCAAAACCTTCACGACGAATGACAAAGTATAGCCCAAATACGGGCAGCACTTAAAAATCCATCGGATTGGTTTTTATCGATCGGACATTGAATCGTAGCAGTGATCGAGTTATTACCATGTTATAGCGGCAGAATTTCGTGCTGTGTGTGTGTGTTTTGAAGTAAACAGACGATATCTCAACGTACAAAACGAGTTTTTACGTCGAACCAACGCCAAAATTCAAGTCCCAATGCCCTGATTTATATGCTGAAAATGGTCCACGTCGCGTGGCGCGACGGTTACCCTTTTAGCATAGGGTAGCCTCGTGTCCAACTAGCCTGGGTGAGTCGACAATTTGACGAAATTCAATATAGACAACGAACTGTGACAATAATAACAATTAGGGAATACCCCCCCCCCCCTCCCCTGAGTTTTAGGGGCCCTGATCCTAGTTTCAATTGTTCTGAAAATTTTAGGGGCCATGCAATATTACTTGGGGGTCTCAATTAGGGTTTCCTATTGGACAAAATAAAATAAGAAATAGTAATTTTAATGAGAGTTGTTACATCCTCCCCACCTTATAAAAATCTCGTCCTCGAGATTTACTGGAACAAGTAGGGATATTTTCGCTTCATCTCTGATTCCAGTTCCCAAGTGTATTCAGGTCCTCTCTTTGAATCCCATTTGACTTTGACCAGCACTAGTCTTTTGTGCTTGAGAAACTTAACCTTTCTGTCTTCTATCTACAGTGGTTTCTCCACAAATTTTAACTTTTCATTTACCTCTATGTCTTGGAGAGGTACTACTAGGGATTCGTCAGACAAACACTTCTTGAGGTTAGATACATGAAATACGTCATGTACCCCAGCTAATTCTTCCGGTAGTTGTAAATGATAAGCAACTGGTCCTATCCGCTGGATTATTGGGAATGGTCCTACGTATCTTGGACTTAGTTTTCCCTTTTTACCGAACCGAACTACCCCTTTCCAAGGAGAAACTTTTAAGAGTACCTTGTTTCCAACTTGAAATTCTAGCGGCTTGCGTCTATTGTCTGCATAACTCTTCTGACGATCACGAGCCGTTTTCAGTCTTTCCTTGATTTGAGTGATCTTGTCGGTAGTTTCTTGTACGATTTCGGGACCTGATAATTGGCTTTCTCCTATTTCTGCCCAACAAACTGGAGTTCTGCACTTTCGTCCATACAGTGCTTCGAATGGGGCAGCTTCAATGCTTGAATGGTAACTATTGTTATAGGAGAAATCAATTAAGGGTAGGTGGTCATCCCAGTTTCCACCAAAATCTATTACACATGCCCTGAGCATGACTTCTAGGGTTTGGATCGTTCTTTCACTTTGTCCGTCTGTTTGGGGATGGTAAGCTGTACTTAAATTTAATCGCGTCCCCATGGCTTCTTGGAAACTTGTCTAGAAATATGAAGTGAAGCGACTATCTCTATCCGATACAATGGAGAGTGGAACTCCATGTAAGGATACTACTTCGTCTACGTATAATTTTGCTAACCTTTCCATGCTAAAGGTTTCTTTCATGGGTAGAAAATGAGCTGATTTGGTTAATCGATCCACAATTACCCAAATCGCATCATTACCTTTTCTGGTTTTGGGCAACTTAGTAACAAAATCCATTGTGATGAGCTCCTATTTCCATATAGGCATTTCTAATTGTTGAAGTAACCCTGAAGGTTTCTAGTGTTCTGCCTTAACTTGTGAACAAGTTAGACACTTAGATACATATCTAGCTATGTCCTTTTTCATTCCTATCCACCAGAAATTATTTCTTAAATCTTGGTACATCTTATTATTTCCAGGATGCATGGTATACCTAGATTTATGGGCTTCCTCAAAAATCTTATTTCTTAATTCTCCTTGCTTAGGTACCCAAATCCTCTTCTTGTGGAATCTCCAAATTCCATCAGCTCCTTGCTCTAATTCCTTTATTCTTCCTTTCATTCCTTCAGCATCATCCTTAATTGCTATGGCTTGAACATTTTTCAGTTGTTCTATTAAGTCTAATTGTAAACTTAATCTAAGAGCACGAACTCGCTTTTGCTTTTCATGATACTTACGACTTAGAGCATCTGCGACTACATTTGTTTTTCCTTCGTGATATTGAATATCACAGTCGTAGTCACTTAGAATTTCCATCCATCTCCTTTGTCTCATGTTTAATTCTTTTTGCCCAAATATGTACCTTAAGCTTTTATGATCTGTATAAACAGTAAACTTACTTCCATACAGATATTGTCTCCAAATCTTAAGGGCAAAAATTATCGACCCTAATTCTAAGTCATGCGTCGTATAGTTTTCCTCGTGCTTTTTCAATTGCCTTGAAGCGTACGCAATTACCTTCTTGCGTTGCATTAGCACACACCCTAATCCTAGCTTAGAAGCATCACACTAAACTTCAAAATCTTCTGTTCCTTCTGGTAAGGCAAGGATTGGGGTGTTTGTTAACCTTTGTTTTAAAATCCTAAAAGCCTCTTCTTGCTTAGGTCCCCATTCAAACTTAACTGTTTTACAGGTTAGCTTAGTTAATGGCACAGCTATCTTAGAGAAATTCTTAATAAAGCGCCTATAGTATCCAGCTAAGCCTAGAAAACTTCTAACTTCTGTAGCTGATTGCGAGACCTTCCATTTGGTGATCACTTCTATCTTGGAGGGATCACATGAATACCTTCGTGATTCACCATGTGTCCTAAAAATTGCACCTCCTGTAGCCAAAATTCACACTTCGAGAATTTGGCGTAAAGCTTTTCCTTTCTTAACAAAGTTAAGAGTGCATGTAAATGCTCACAATGCTCGTCCTGACTTTTGGAATAAATAAGTATATCATCGATAAAGACAATTACAAATTTATCCAAATACGGTTTACAGATTCTATTCATCATGTCCATAAATGCTGCAGGAGCATTTGTTAGTCCAAAGGGCATAACTGTAAATTTGTAGTGACCATACCTAGTTCTGAAAGCGGTTCTAGGTATGTCTTCTTCTTGTACTTTCAACTGATGGTATCCGGAGCGTAAATATATCTTAGAAAAATATCTAGCCCCCTGAAGTTGATCGAAAAGATCATCAATCCTAGGTAATGGGTATCGATTCTTGATTGTAACCTTATTTAATTCCCTATAATCGATACACATTCGCATCGAGCCATCTTTCTTTTTCACAAACAACACAGGTGCTCCCCAAGGGGACGAACTAGGTTGTATAAATCCTTTGCTTAATAATTCATCTAACAGATTTTTCAGTTCTAACATCTCGGTGGGTGCTAACCGATACGGTGCCTTGGCTATCGGTGTAGTTCCAGGGATTAGATGAATTCTAAATTCTACCTCCCTATCTAGTGGTAATCCTGGTAGTTCTTCTGGGAATACATCCGGGCATTCTGATACTACTGGAATTTTCTTAAGTTCCTTACCCTTAGTGCTAATGATTACCGAAATCATATACACTATTCCTTGCTTTCGTTCATAACTAGCAACTTTCATTACTGAAATGAACTTCATGGGTTTACGCGGCTTATCCCCTGTAATCATAATTACTTCTCCTGTGGGTGCACGGATTTCTATTGAATTCTTATCACAGAGGATTCGAGCATGGTTGGCTACTAGCCAATCCATTACTAATACGACATCGAATCCAGCTAAATTCATGGGTAATAGGTTTGCAGAAAATTTATGACCTGAAAGTTCTATATTTTCTTTTTGCAAAACCGTATCTATGTTAACAGAATTCCAGTCTGCCGTTTCTACTGTATAAATCTGCCTAAGTTTCGTTAAGGGTAGCTTAAGAGCTTGGCAGAATGAAATATTTATAAAACTTTGGTTTGCACCAGAGTCAAATAATACTTTCGCATAAACGTTATGAACTAAGAACGTACCAGCTATTACGTCAGGAATCAGTTCGGCTTCCTGCGTGGTCAATTGGAAGGCTCTTGTGTTCTTCTTGTTAGTCCCTTCAGCAGGTTTGACCTTGTTATCTGCTGGTTTGACCAATTTGGGGCATTCTGGTCTAAAATGCCCAGCTTCTCCATAGTTGTAGCAGATTTTTGTTTTTTCTTCTGCAATCTTCTTCACGATGTCCTATAGCTTTGCAGAAGTTGCAGGTTTCATTACATTTTCCAAAATGTTTCTTTTTACAGTTCCTGCAGAACGGCGGAGTGGAAGATGATCCAGTTCCCTTCCTCTTGAAGTTGCTATTATTACCCACACGAAATCCTTGGGTAATTTTCTGATCCAATTCCTTCTTCCTGTTTTCTTCTCGCGTACGCACCAGTCCGTCAGTCAAAGTGTTAGCTAATTTCACCGCATCATCGATCGTGCGGGGTCTCGCAGCTTTGACAATATCCCGGATTTCGCTAATTAAACCCCAAATGTAGCGAGATATAAGTACCGGTTCTGGCGACGCCAGAGTAGGCACAATTCGAGCATATTCGAAAAACTTCGAAGTATACCCTCGGCAGTCAACATCCACCATTCGGTGGCTCAGGAATTTGTTCTCCATTTGTTCTTTTTCATATTCTGGGCAGAATTTTCTTTCCACCAGTCGCTTAAACTCTTCCCAACTCATGGCATAAGCCATGTCACTTCCCCTGGCCTGTAACACCGTATTCCACCATTCTAATGCCTCTTCCTTGAAAAGGTGAGAAGCATACATAACCTTATCCTCCTCAGCACACTTACTTATTTTGATTACTGCCTCGGTTTTCTCCAACCAACGCAGTGCAGCAGTCACCCCTTCATTGCATGCAAATTCAACAGGTTTACAAGCAAGAAATTCCTTGTAAGTGCAACCAGGCGTTGCAGCTTTCGTTCTCTTAAGAATTGGGGCTTGCATCCCATCATTATCGTTATTATTAATGTTGCCGCCTCCATTTATACTATTACTAAAGTTGTCGCCGTGAGTACGTTTGCAAGGAATAATCGGTTGAGGTTCAACTGGATTTCGGGCCGCAGCAAGGATTGCTGGAATAGCATTAGCTATTCCTTGGGCAACGATATTTTCGATATCCTGCCTATTCGGAAATTGATCTCCATTGTTTTGCTCGGATTGGTTAACCTCGTTAACTGGTTCATTACTAACGTGTTCCATCTGGTAATTAATATATATAAGTGATTAGCATAAAATAAACAACAACCAAACACAATACATAAACACGTATAGCCAAAATTGTCGACTTTGCGACGTTGATATTTTTATATATATTAGTATGCGTCCGTACACACCGGTTATCTTACAAAGTTTTATTTTAAGTTATTTTACATGATTATATTATTATTATTATTTTATTATTATATAATCACAACCAAACAGTCACACCACCACCGTCAGCTGGCATCTCAGAAGCGACATTCCCTCTCGTCGTACTTCCAGGAGATCTGTTCTCCCACCTCCCGGATTCGATTCCCTGCGTCCACCAGCTCCTCGCCAAAATGGCGGAGTTCAGCCAAGTTCTCATTGCTCATAGGTGGGTTTGGTGCAGGCTCGGGGTCAAACTGATGGAAAAACGTATTAGGGTTATTTAAAAGATTCTGAAATTGCTAGTCAGTGGTCCACCATTCTTCTAGCTCTTCTGGTAGAGGTCGGGGGTGGATAATAGGATCTGGGATAGCAGGTTCCAGATTAACTGGAAGTTGTGCTTCCGCTGGGTAATTGAAGAGGTTTTCATCGACAGGTCCGATGAGGTCACTAAGTGCCAGTTTACGATCCAGCTCCTCCCATGATGGCATTTCCTGGGCTTGCCCTGAACTTTCCCCCTTCTCCTTTCCTTTGCCTTTATCATTTGGATCCTCAGTCTTTATAACTTTCCGTGTCGCTGGTTTCTTCCTACGCACACGCCTCCAGCCCACGAATCTTCTTTTCTTTTTCGGTTTGGGTTTTTCCAGGGGTTGGGCTTGGAATTCCACAGGTTCATCAGTGTCGGCACAATAACAGGAAAAGCCCTCGGAAACTTCCATGTCAGCAAAATGGATAGTGATATTCTGAAGAGCTTCAGACAACTCATTCATGCTGTTAGCATATATGAAGAAACACATAAAAATTCTAAGTTAAAATTTTGTAAACCCATTTTCACATAATCACAGAATGGCAATCAGAAAAATTAAGTATTTCTAAATACTTAATTGGCTTAAATTAGTGGCTCTGATACCACATTTTTCTGTCACGGCCCCCGTCCTGGTTTTACCCGGTCCAGGAGCCGCGGGACAGAAACCCGTGGTAATTATTATGTTGGCAGCGGAATTTTTAATAGGATCTTTTAAAACTCGAAAATGCCCAATTATCTTATTTCATAATTTGGGGATAACACCCGTAATTTACAATAAAGGTGATTTCACCGGGAAATCCCTGTTTTTACAAAAAACATGTTTCTTGATTTTATTGAGCCACTTCCTCAAGCTTGTAGTGCTACACGGCACTTTTTCCTGGATCACAGCAGATCACCTGAAACATGTTTTAAAAAGGTTTTATCAGCAGGGAAATACTGGCGAGTCACTCAAGTTTCACAAAACGACACATTGTTATAATATACAGTATTAAGGGTGATTACATTGTTTCTATCAACCAATTACCCCAAATCGGTATTTGTCACTCGACTGTATCTAGGGGCGTGAATTTCTGACACGGCCCGAAAACCCGACACGAACCTAACACGAAATTCGCGGGTTTAGGTTTAGTCTAAACGGGTTCGGGTCAGTTTCAGGTTGAACCCGCGAACCCGTTTAGGTTAACGGGTCGGGTTCGGGTCAACCTGGTCGGGTTGGCGGGTTGACCTGTTTAACACATTTATACTATATTATATTTTTTTTACAATATATTTTATGTCATAAATTAAATGGGGTGTGTATTTTATGCAATAATTATAACTTAAAAAGAGAAACTAACATATATTTTATAATTTAAATATGATATTATTATATACATTTGTGTTTTTTAAGTAAATTTTAATTTTAATATATTAATTTCAGAAAAAAATAAAAAAAATCGGGTTGAACGGGTCGTGTTCTGGTCAACCCACGAAACTTCGGGTCGTGTTCGGGTTCTTATGTATGATACGATTTTCGGGTTCGGGTTTGTGTAAAATTTTCGGGTTCGGGTCGGGTTGAACCCGCCAACCCGCGAACACGACCCGTTTAGCACCCCTAACTGTATCGGTGACTATGGTCAGATCACCCATTGGCTAACTCGTTGTCCAATGGTGACGGGTATCAAGTAATGTATACAAAACCCCACATACCGGTAGTAATTAAAGATTACAAAGACTTAAACCCTGTAATCATAACTTTGAAAACAAGTAGAGTTTTAAGAAAACAATTTGATAAAAAGAGAATTACTCACATTGCAAGTTTAGACGGGCAGCGTTTAGCCTATTGATTTTAGCCTTGTTAACCTAATTCAAATAACAATGCACACGAAAACTAGGTCAGTAACTTAATACAACTTTTACGACAACTCACGAGATCAAAACCTTCACGACGAATGACAAAGTATAGCCCAAATACGGGCATCACTTAAACATCCATCAGATTGGTTTTTATCGATCGGACATTGAATTGTAGCAGTGATCGAGTTATTACCCTGTTATCGCAGCAGAATTTCGTGCTGTGTGTGTGTTTTGAAGTAAACAGACGATATCCCAACGTACGAAACGAGTTTTTACGTCGAACCAACGCCAAAATTTAAGTGCCAATGCCCTGATTTATATGCTGAAAATGGTCCCTGTCGCGTGGCGCGACGGGTACCCTTTTAGCATAGGGTAGCCTCGTGTGCAACTAGCCTGGGTGAGTCGACAATTCGACGAAATTCAATTTAGACAACGAACTGTGAGGATAATAACAATTAGGGAATACCCCCCCTCCCCCTGAGTTTTAGGGGCCCTGATCCTAGTTTCAATTGTTCTGAAAATTTTAGGGGCCATGCAATATTACTTGTGGGTCTCAGTTAGGGTTTCCTATTGGACAAAATAAAATAAGAAATAGTAATTTTAACGAGAGTTGTTACAGTCGCCGCCACCACCAACCACTGCCGCCACCAACCACCATTGACAGCCGCCGCCACCCCTGTCACCGTCACTCATCATCGTCGCCGCCACCACCGATCTCTACCACCACCTACAATCACCACCACCGACCACCACCACTCACCGCTGATTTTATTCCTTAATTTTCTGGCCTACCAAACAATACACGATAATAATTCATTCATTCACACATGGTAACCAAACAAGACATGAAATGGTAATGATCCATTGCATTCCTTTGTCTATTCCATTACCTCGTCCATTCTATTACCCCATACCAAACAAACCCTAAGGGTTTTGGATCCGTATGATATTACGCGATACATGTCTTCCTGTCTAAAACCAAAATCATACTCATTAATGATTTGCTAATTCTCATTGTTTATATTAGATATAAGAAATACTTTTACGCTTGATTTATGTTATCAATAGAGACAATCCAATACAACTCACGTGTTTATAAACTAATATATTGATCTTCTATAAATCTGGTAGTTGTTGATCATTTAAGTAATCTTCTAACTACCTTTGAATCCATTTATCGACAAATATTTTCTGACCCGAGCTTGAATTTGACCGAATTATCTATAAGGTTGGGTGGTGTGGGATAAAGCCTTTAGGGGCTTTATCACGTCACATCAGCGCAACGTATGCGACAGATAAGCGAGAAGCTTTATCGTTAATTTGCACTGCGTGGGTCTGTGGGATAACGCCCCTTTAAATTAAAGCCCATATATATACACACATATGTAGGGTTAGGTTAATTTGTGAACAACCCACTTGATAATGAACTATGTGAACTAACCCTAGGCGTTGATTATCAATACACAAGTATAAATCAATGGCTAGAATTTGATCAGGATTTGATGATAAATATACACTAGTGTATTTTACAATTTGGTGATGTAAATCAATGGCCATGGATTGTTCACTCAGATCACAAATACACTAGTGTTCACTCTAGAACCCGACCCTATATACATATACATATATATAGAGAGAGACCGGTTAACATACAAAATGTCTTAACGTACGACGCGAATTGGGTTTTTCAACATGCGAATACTTGTAACTAACATGCGAATTGGGTTTTTCATAATAACATGCGAAATTGTATGGGTTTCCATACAACATGCAAAAACGTATTTTTCATGTGAACATGCGATATTTCTTTTACAACATGCGATATTGTTATTTTTAACGAACTTTCGTTTTTATAACATGTGATATTTCTTTTACGGGTTTATAACATGCGGACTTGCCTCTCGTATGTATCGTACGTTAAGGCATATTGTACGATATACTTTTCTCTCCCTCTCTCTCTCTCTCTCTATACATATATATATATATATATATATATATATATATATATATATATAAATACAAAAAAAATGAATCTGATTGGTTAAATAAATGCGGGCCACCATCACCATCCTTTAGTGCTTGCCAAAACCAAGACGAAGTCATCAATGGTGCCTCCCTTTAACGGTGGAGGGGTGGTGTTTGGGGGCGTTATATGCTGAGGTGGTGGGCGGCGTTACACCACACAACCTATATATGTCTATATGTTTGCATTCGACTCTAGATAGGCTTAATACCTAATAACCACGTGAACTCGAGAACGGTCCCACAACCATCTTATGGACAAGAGTTGTACCAATTACCAAAGTGCATTCAAATTAATTAAGGGAGTATGCCTAAAGGTGGGGTGTAAATACTTTAACCTAGGACGAAGCTAGATACAAAGGCTTAGAGGTCGTAAAATTCATATTTACTTCGAAGATACTAACAAGCTAGATAACTTGGCTTAGTATCTATGAGTGCTCGAATGTAGCACCGATCGTTTAATGACCAAGTGTTTTCTTTAATACATATACATATTCATAAAATTATGAAAACTTAATATAATAGCGGGATAATTTTTAAAAATAACATTTCATTTCTAAATAAGGGTGTATTTGTTATTTCATAGCATGATTCAAAAGCTACAAGTCAAAACAAAACTATTGATTCCGGTGACAAGCTTCACCGTCATCTTTTTACCCATCACTTTCTTCTTGCTTCTATG